>JARHVA010006968.1:637500-787587 GCA_037957365.1 Torreya grandis | reverse complement strand
TATGATTTTTTATTATGGATTAAATGGACTTATTTCTATGCATTGTAAACCTCTATAGTATTGAATGTCTATAAAACCATATTTTATATGTAAATATGGAGGGATTTTATTCTCGCCCCTTTTTGATGGCTTAGTAGGGGGTTATGGAGTAAACGTCACCCAAAAATTTAGCATTAGATAATTTTTAAAAGATTAGATAAATTAATTTATATGATTGGAATGGAAGGTTCTAATGGCATTATTAACATGCATCATTCAAACCAAAAGAGATTAGGTTATTTGGGTCCATCAGTAAAATCTTAATTTTATTTTTCTATTATTATGGGTTGACCTCAACATTTTGGGTATAAATAAAAATATAGGGTTTGTTAGTCATATTCCATCCACAAATAAGGTTATGGAACTATGAGATAATATAAGAGGAAGGAACATGCATTTATGAATTTAAGTCTCATTAAGCATAAATTAGAGAATTTTTGGAAAAATTAGAGGGCATACAAAACATTGAGAAGCAAAGGAAATAGAATAATAATATGAAAGAATAAAAGAGTGGGCACTGATGGGATAAGGAACAAGAGACTTAGTAAAAGGGCTAAGCATCTGTATTTGAATGATGGATATTATATTAACCAGGTAAGTAGTGTTTATTAATTCAAAATAAGAATTTTTATGGGTTTTTATTTCAATTATATATGGAATAAGTTTACATTTAGAATTAAAATTTATGGTTGTATTCTTACTTGAGTTTTAGTTCAAAATCTATTTATCTATATATTATGGTAATACCTTGAGTATGTTTTACCCTTAAAAACTTGGGATGGAATTTTTTTTCATCCACAATCCTATATAGGTAAAATTGGTCATTGATAAGGATATTTTACATTTATATATTAATATTTTACCCTTATGATCCTGAGGATGGAAATGTTTCCATCCACAAGCCTCTCAAAATTTAAAATCAAGCCATTGTGTTGGTACAAAAACTTTTTGACAGTTGATTCACCTCAAGATATGCATCAATGTCTTTATTATTGTTGTGACTAATGAAATTGAAGAAAATAATAAAAACATGTCTTATTTTATAATAATATTCATTTATAGTGTTTATAATGAGCTTAGGTATTTAATTTATCAATGGAATAAACACGTACAATCATATTTAGTTTTATATAACTATTGATGCATAGTTATTGACTAAATTTAATATTCTTGTGTATTAGATATATAAGAAGTATAAGAATCAAATAAAAATTATGTTTTGATTATACACACACACACCCCTATATCTATATATTTTATATAGTCAATTATATATGTAAATAGGTTGTAACAAAGACTATGTCTAACTATTAAATATGTGTCCATGAAAGTATGCACGCACGCGTGCACACACACACACACACACACACACACACACACACACACACACACACACACACACACACACACACACACACACACACACACACACACACACACACACACACACACACACACACACACACACACACACACACACACATTGTATATACCTATTTTGGTATAAGTACACATATTTATAGTATCCTTTTATGTAAATACATTTTCACTGAGAATTAGAAATTTAGTGACACGGTCTCTTATTGGCCTCTTTAGTTTACCTATTCATTGGGCCTATTTGTTATGTTTTTTTATCTTCATCAAATTTATTATAGGTATATATACATCTTTTTCCTATTTTTATGTTTTTATCCCCTGGGACCTTGCATATGTCATATTTACTAGCATTGATGTTAGTGTTCAACTATGATGCAACTATCTAGTCTTATCTTTTTATCCTTTTCTATATCTTTTGCTTTGTGACAATTTTATTATCTCTCTTTTCCCATACTATGGTTTTATTTTCACATGTCATTAGTTTCTATATAAAATGCAAAGTGAATATGATCTATAAATCAATCTTATCTAAGAGAAGATATTACCCTTCCACTTATTGATATGTTTGATAATTGAAGTCATGACCAAGATGGATCTTCTATACCTAACCAAGGGGTCCCTTACCATAATAATATCACTATAGAGGGTTATAAAGACTTTATTCAACAAATACCATGCAATAAATCTAGATATGTCCTATGTTCTATATATTCATAAAGTAAATGACAAAGCAAATTAAAATATTATCTAGTTCTCACTAAAGCTTATGGCACAAAATAGGGTAATAAACATAATATTAAGAATGCGTATAATAATTCTAATTAATCTAGTATAGATATAACCCTAATACTTGGAGAGAGAAGCATATAATCTAAAAAATGTAAAACCATCTATTCTAACAAGGAGGAGTAATAATTAGGAATAATTGCCTTTGAAGACAAACCTATTAAGCCTTAACATCTCTATTCACCAAAGTTTTTTGTAAGAGGTTTTCGTGTTATGTAAGGATAATAAGGATAAGTCAAATCTAAGCTACACAACTTGTCTATGCATCTAAAATACTTCTCCAAAATATAATATATGTATCTCCAAGTGTAGTATTAAAACCCTAAGCAAGGATCCTCAAGTAGAAGGGTAGATAAGGAGATGCATAATACATAATGTTATTTTCATCTCTCTAAAAATGGTGAAAAGGATATGTATATATAATTGAATCTAACCCTAAACTATTCTAAAAGTTTAGCTAATGGTGTCAGCCTAATTGACCTTATATTATTAAGTAATAGAAGCAAATTACATCATAGAATGGGTTGTCTAAGTTTGATAGATTTCCATAACATCACAATATAATTTAAGTAAATGATCAACCCAAGATGACATTATTCGGTAAATGTCAAAAAGTTTTTTTATCTTAGATAGGGGTTGTTTAAGGTGGTGAATTTCTTAGAGGAGTGTGAAAGGGAGGTGTGAAATATTATGGAAGTGTATAGGATATGTTTGTTTTGATTTCAAGTGGTGTTATAAGGGATAAGAATATTTTAAAGCACCAATGGTCTTCCCATCTCTTTATTGGTGTACCCTTTAATGCATGCACTTATAGATATTGAGACACAATGGGTTCTTACAAGATAAAAATCATTAGTAATTTATAAAGTTTGAAAATATTATGTGTATACATATGCTCCAGTCAAATCTCATCACATGTCATGTAGGTGTAATAGGGGATGGTGCTTTAGGAAAATAACATTACAACACACAAAATTATACTAAGAAGTAAATAAGATAAATAAAAGGATATAATTGAAAAATTCATACCTTTACTTACCTTAGTGAAGTAGAAGAGGAAGGAAGTAAAATAAATGTGAAGGTGTCTAGTATAGGGAACATTAAGTGAACCTATAAAAATTAGCAAAAAATTAATTTTTTTACAAAATATACATGTAATATGTGAAAATATTATCTATAATGTGAGGATTCCATTACATCTTATGATTAAAAAAAAGAGTTGGTAGAAATAAATTTATGGTTGAAAAATAAAATATGAGTGTAAATATTTGATAAGTAAATAATTTTTAATAGTAAATATAAATAAGGTGAAAATTAATTCATTTTTATTTTACTATTCTATAAAAATATTGCTTTGAGAGACTTTTTTTGATCCTAGAGAGTGACCATGGTGAGGAGATGATAGTTACGATGTGGAATATGCATAACAACTACAAAGGATGAATTTCAAGTAAGGGAAACATTAAATTAAAAAATTTGAGAAATTTCAATTGAAATAAATATAACTATAAAAGGGTTGATTTAGTATCAAATAGGTCGATAGCATCTAGAATAATTGATTGGATGTGTAACATAAGTTTGATGTAGTATGGAAAAACATGATAGAGTTGATTTAGTATTAAATAGGTCAATTATGTAATAAAAATGGGAAATAAATAAATATATCAAATAAGTTAATGAAGTAGCTAATTTGTAGTTTTTTTAGAATATTTAAGAATTTATTTGGTTATTATGACATTGAGGTCTAATATATTCTCTATTATTTGATGTTTTGTAGAGGTGATAGAGATTTTGACACATGGTGGATCTATCCTTGCTACCAAATTTGTTATATCCTTTGTCAGACATGGATAGAGCTTGACTAGCTGCCTTAGGTTTTGGAGGCATCATACAGATGAGATAAATATCATTAACTTTTTATCTCATTATCATGTTCATAGGAGAATGGAAATTATTGACCAACACTTTTTGATGGGAGGTAGAGGAGAATGCTATAGTGGTGGTGATCACCTTGGATGATGTCCATGCCTTTCTTAGACTTCCTATTAATGGGATGTTAATGATATATGATACACTAGAGTATAAGATGTGATACACACCTTATACCAGTGGGAAATATGCTTGGATAATATCTATCCTAATTTATGTGTCAACCTATTTTATGTTTATATTACAACCATTCTAGATATCTGGAAGGCCATGATAGGACTTGTGATAGCATGAGTGTTATGTCATAAGTTGGATGAAAATATAATGATGTATGCAATATCCTTATCTTAATCTATCCTAGATAAGGGTACCATATATAAAATTGATTATGTCATATGGGTCTAACTAATGCATGATATGTATGGGATGTTAACCTAGGGTAGAAGATGGTGGGCCCCATAATTCTACTAAGCACATGGATATATAAGATATTTTATATGTATTAGCAAGTTGGGTCATCCCATACAACTGATTAATGGTTATGTCAAGTCATTATATGGAGCAATGACCATGTATCATATATTGTGACACATTTTATAGTTTTATAAACTATCACATGAGGGTAGATAGTGTGGCAGTCATACACTCATAATGCTTCCATATGGGTGAGTTGGGCCACCATTTCTACTAGTTTGACATGTGTACAAATCATGGAGCACTATACTTCATGGGTGGAGCCTCATATAGTATATAATTTACATAGATACTTGGGGATACCAAATCTAGAGGCCCCTCTAGTAGTTTTTACTTATTGGGCATGGGATGCTAGAGATTTAGAAGGGAGAGGAGAAACAAGGTTAATCATCAAGTTACCTTTGATTAGGCCTTATTGAGTGAGACTATGGGCTAGTCAGGATAAATAATATGAGGTATTAAGGCCTAGATGATATTATACAATGGATGTGGATGCCAAATATGTGGGAACATAGTAGAGGTGACAATGTTAGTCATAAACCCATTAGATATGGAGACACTATTGATGAGAGGATATAAAGGCAATGGTTATCACATATAGGGATCCTATATCAGTGGTAAGACATAATTGATATATAAATATGCCACTAAGGAGGGGGCATGATAATATTAGGTGGTGAATATTGGTTTTGTACTAGTATGGAGTCAATAAATAGAGGAGGTACTCATTGAGTGAGCAAATAGGGAGACTATGCTCAGTGATACGAACACTAGTGAGAAATGTTTTGATTTAGTTTTAAGTTTTTGATATAAAATACTAGTTTCATAATTTTTTATTATAGATAAATTATTTGATATATATATATATATATCAAATAATTTATCTATAATAAAAAATTATGAAACTATATATCAAATAATTTATCTATAATAAAAAATTATGAAACTAGTATTTTATATCAAAAACTTAAAACTAAATCAAAACATTTCTCACTAGTGTTATATATATAAGATCTTATGTATATTTTGTTTTTGGTTTTGTGGATACTACTATTGCAGAGATCATATGGGGAGCCTTAATTGTAACTGCACACCATGATATTTTAGATGCAGTGCTATCACATTATGACCCTACAACTTTTTTTGATCATATGTTACCATCTTCCCCAAATCATGACAGCTCTAGAGAGGCCACACAATAGATTTAGGTACAAAGTGATGGTTTAAATCCACCTGTAGGGGTAGGAGTTGGAAAGGCTCAGGCCTAACAAGATTTAGCACAAAAATGAGCCATGCACATGAAAACTATGATATAGATAGGATAGGTATAGGCCTAGGTAGATATCATATAAGGTTAACTTTCTAGCTTTAGATCCTAGGCTCCCTCTTTAAATACACCATTTAGAGGGGTCAATCATAAACATTTATGGGTAACATGGCTAGGACATAGGATAGGCATGGTGGATCATAGTCTTAGAGCTATAGCTATTTTATTTTGTACTTATATTATATAAAACTCATGATATATATATATATATATATATATATATATATATATATATTGATATAGATATTTCATTGAGCTATGATTTGTACTTGTATTTTTATGTGGATGAATGTAGGGATATATTTCCTTTCTAGCACATGTATTTTTTTTTTTATATGTTATGGGAAATATGCAATGCGTGTTTTATTTTATAGAATTATGTGATGCAAATGCATGGTTTAAAACAAAAGGAAAAAATGATTTGGAAAAGTATAAATAATCAAAACAAATGTAATACACTCAATATCATGATGGGAAATGTGTTAATATAATAGATGAATAAGTATAATAAACCAAAATGGTAAAAATGGTAATAAATGTTTTAAAACCTTGTAAAAATATTTTCACCAAATTAAAACAAAATGAAAGTCATACTATAACACATTTGTAAGTATGAAAATTTGTAATAAAATGGAATACATGTGAACACTAATGGTATAAAAATAAACAAATAATAACATCAATCAATCATAATAAATCAAGCTAGGAAGTATGAAAAGAAAAACAAAATGAAAATTTAAATAAAATTAATCATACTAAATCAAGCTAATAATTATGATAAATTTAATAAAATGTCTTTAAAAATACATACAATTAGAAAATAAGAAGATAAAAGTGAAGTGTTTATGAATTAAGCATAAAATATACAATCTAAATCAAGATGGGAAGTATGCCAATGATATGTAAATCATAATCTAACACAAACTATCTTAAATTTAAAGAATTTAATTTTATTATGACCTGGTTATAGTATGAACTAGGCATTGGAATATTATGTGAGGTCATGTTCTTATCCATGGTCTTACACTACAACTCACAAAGGGAAGACCAATGAGGTGGAAACAATTGTGGGACTAATTTAAAATATGTTTTTAATGTGGTAGTTTTTTATAAGGGCCTAGTCCTACCCATGGTCATACATTAAAAATCACAAGGGGAACATCAACTAGGTTAATGGTAATAATGATAAAAATATCAAAATGTTTTATTATGGTAATTTGTGAGGAGAGTGTAGTCCTATACATGGTCTTACACTATAACTCACAAATGGAAACCTTACGAGGAATGATCAATTAACAATATAATATTTCTCAATGGTAAATTTTAAGATTGTTTTAGCGAAAGAGGGAATGTAAAAAACATGACATAGGCATATATGAGAATACCTTAGTAAAAATGATGTAAACTAGGTACAAAGGAGAGATACTAAGAGTCTAGTGACCATCAAAATACAAAGGATACCCGCTCATAAAAAGGCCAAATTTTAATAGGAAAATAGGTTAGATACTAAGATAAAATCATGATGGTTATATGAAAAATAAAATAAAAATGGATCTACCTCCACACAACATGTTATCCATTCCTTAGGACCTCTTATAGAGTTGTCAGTCTACTCTAAAGATTGGGTACTTGGGTGAGAATGTAAGTAGCACTTATAGATTTTTTTAATTCTCCTATCCCAATATACTATCCCACCACACCCCAATGGACCTCAACTCTATTATGAGGCCAAATTTAGAGTTTTATATTTAATTATAAATAGGAGATGTGTTATGAATAATTTATTTTATTGTGATTAGAATTTTGAATTTGTATGTTTCCTTTTTGAATCATTGTATTTTGTTTAAATAATCTATATTTTAGGTTTTGTATGGATTTTATGATTCCTCCTCCATACAAATTTTTAATAACAAACGTGAGTGATAGAAGTGATACACGTGAATGAGATTTTTAATTTAGTATAAATGAGACTAAATAACCAAATATATTATTGAATAAACACTTAGGACTACCTATGAACCAATATGTGATCTCAAGGTTCAACCATATGTATGCTTAGTACGTGAAAGGAAAATAAAAAAAGAAAGGAGATCCAAAGTAGATCGGTATATGATATAAGTATAATGAAAAGTATTGCTCGCTAAATGATCATATGGTAAATATAAAATAATAAAGGAATCAAGTTTTTATAACCAAGTCATAATAATAATTATCTATTTTTTTAGTGAGACAAGATAACAAACAATCATTGTAAATGAAAAATAATCCATGAAATAAGCGAACTCATAAGCATAATTATGAATTCATGAAAATAATGATAAGAAACCATAAGAAAGGTGAAAGTAAATGAAACCATGTAAAACACATAAAGAATAATATAACGATCCATGTAAAATAGATAATTGAAATCAAATTTGACACATAGTCAAGTGTATAAGAGATATAAAGATGGATCATAAATACAATCCAAATAATAACATAGAATAATGTGAAATAACACCATGTTATGTTCATAAATAATGATATATTTAACCATAAATATTATCCATAACATCCTTATGAAGTTGAATTTCTTATTGTAGCTAGATTTTCATCAATCTTCATGGAAATTTGTGCAAATACTTCCTTCTGCATCTCCTTAACTAGAAATGTACGTGTAGCTGATGAAGAGTAATTATCATGTGGTATCTATTTATAATATAATAAAATAAAGGGATGGATGTCTTGATGGGAATAACATATATGTGGTGAGAAGGAAGATCCTTCTTACATGTGTGACCTATAGAAGGAGGATTGACTAGTGTCGATGTCAACTGTGGGAAGTCATGAATATGTTGCTCAAAAACTCAAAAATTATTCAAATTATGTGTACCACACTAGTGCCAAAGATAGTATAATTTCCCATATTTATGTATATACTTTGGTAATAGCTTAGGAGGATATATGGCCTTATCTTTAGGTTGAGTAATGGTTGGGTGTAATGATTCTATATATTGCCTATGTTTTTGGCAATGAGTGTAAGAGTGGTTATATATATTTTTAAAGAAAAAAATATGTTTATTATTATACTTTTGGGATATACTAGATGAAGAGGTGGATGGAGAATCTAGGGGTAGATGATATAATTAGGAATTTTTAGTGTAATGACCAACAACTTTTTGGATATCACCTTAATGTTGAAATTCCCATTGGGTAGGCATGGGATCAAGCTATATTAAAGGAAGAAGACCATCACCAAAAAAGGGTGGGGATAGAGAAAAAAAAGACTAGGCTCATCTGAAGGTAAGGTTGGTTGGGTAGCAGGTTTAAGTAAAACAGATAGCATATTTAGATAAAGTAGACTATAAGGATCATGATATCTATAAAAGTGATAAGGTCATATCATGGCATGATCCATAAGCATACTCTTGAGAGGATTTTTTGTTACTAGAGGTGTAATATGTGATTGTTCCATCTCTACCTTGTGGAAAAAAGTAGAAAAACTAATATTAGGTGATAGAAATGAAGGAATGCTAAAAGATAAATGAAAATAATAAAATAAAGAATATCAATATTGAATAAATTCCACATTTATATCTTGGATTAATCTAGCTAAACATAGGTCATATAAAGCTTAGAAATCATCATATTTAAGTGTATGCAAGTTGATGGTACATTTAGGAATGAATTTATCATTAAAGGATGCATGATGAATAGAGTGTCTAGTTTTGGCTAAGATAATAGGTATATAATCATAGGTTGGTTGATGAGATCAAGGTTATAAATAAGGAGGAAGTTAGGTTATGATGTAAGGGTAAATATCAGAGGTTTTGAATTTGAGGCTTAGCTCATCTAGCTCATCATCATCAGAATCTAAGAGGTTAGGTGAAATTTTCCAAATTAATTTAGAGTTATCATTATAACCTTGAGTTAAATTAGATAGATATTTTAATATTTGGGATTCCAAAAATGAGATACTAGGAAAAGGTTTAAGTGTAGGTATTTTTAAGACACCATGTTCTTGGAATTGTTTGAAATTTCAAGGGTTTACATCTCTTTAGATATTATAAATATCTATATTGTGAGGTAGCTTGACACATTGGCATGTGAATGAGGTGACTACTCTCATACGATCAGTATAATTTTGACTAAGTAAGATGTTGTAAGAAAGTGTAAAGTTAAATATCATAACTTTCACATGGATGGTGATAAGAAGAAAGGTAATTGAAATCTAAACACAACTTAGAGGAGGCATTCTCCTTCTATTATATTATTTAAATGTGTTGTGTATATTGAAGTTTATATTCAAATATACAAGTGTCTTAATGAAATCAATGGAGGTAACATAAGCATCTAAAAATTCATCAATCAAGTCACACATAACTTGTATATCACCAATTTGGATACTAAGGAATAGAGGAGGATCATCTACATGAAGAAATATCTCATTAATGAAGCAATATCTCATTAGGAATAATGGAATCAATAGGCAAATAAAGTGAAAGAGAAGTTTCCACTATTTCATCAACATGCATAGATATCTCTTCACATTGTTAGAGTGTACTATATTCAGATCTAGATAAGGTAAATTTACATCCTACTAGAGAAGGATGAGGGATGTTTATTTTAAATAATAATTACATTAGATAGTTTCAATGATTGGGATAAGTTCTCATTAATTATAATAAGGGTATGTGATATGGGAGATGAGAGAAAACTACAATGGGATCACATTCATCATAACCCATGGGATGATTATTATATATAGGGACATAGGGTTGTAAGAACTCTTAGGAAAGAGGTTTAGATGTATAATTTAACTTATGGTGATAGGTTTTAGTTGGTTTAGGCTTATTAAAAATGGGTTGAGGTACTCTAGGTGATGTGGTGGTTGGTTAAATTATTTATTATGGTTGGGTACAATAATTACTATTGGAATTTTGAGGTCTATTATATTTTTATGTGGATGTTAAAGGAATAATAGAAATGGTATGAGAGTTATAATCAAATTTTTTTTGATAGTGATGCTTAAATGGTTATGGGTTAATCTTTCCCTAATTCCATTAGATGGGATGGGGAAGTGTCCTAAATGACTTGAAAAAATTGAGAGGTGTGATGTATAGGTGTTAGATTTGAGTCAATAAAAACTAATCTTCTCATGTTAGTCATATTATTTATTCATTGGTAGTAATGTCTATAAGACTTTTAACATTATTTGTAGGAGTAGGTTTTTGAAGTTATATTGGTGGTTGGGAAGAAGATATTTGTATATAATAAGATGGGCATTATCTTGGTGTAAATATTGGTTTTTACTTTGAATTTTATGGGATTTAAAATCTATGTCATATGATTTTTGACTCTTTTGAATATTGGTTTCATGATCAAAGTTGGGCCAAGAAGAAAATCCATAGCAAGATTGTATAATTATCTACAAGTCTCATGTTAATAGCCCCAACTTACATGAAACCAACAAAAAAAATTAGATACCATGATTTCATATGATGAGTGGGGTAAAGATCTCATGGTAAAAGTATTGGAAGATGTTTTTGAATTTATGCTAGGGATAATGGTTTGTATAAACTAATTTTGTTGGGTTGAGAAAATGTGGGAATACGAGTGTTGTTTTTAGGGGGAACATGTTCCATGACATTTTTTGTAGTAATTACTTGTATGGTATGAGTAGTATCATAGGTGTTAATAACACCATCATTAGTTTCATGATGGGTTTTAGTTTTTAGGAGTGTACAAGTTCTCATTGTAGGTTGAGATGGTTATAATGAGAACTTGTACACTCAATATTGTAATTTGGGGTATATATAATTAGTGAATAAGTTTAAGAGGTTATCATCGACCATACTATGCTCAAATTTTTTTGAAAAAAAATTCCATCGTTTGATGAAGGATTATGTCAATTTAATTTCAAGTTGTTTACAATTTATAAAATGGGGTAAGTTATTCTCATTAAGATCACTAGTTTGAAATTCTTGGACTGGTGAGTTGACCAAGTCTTCAAGGTTAGTGATATAATGGGTTTTTGATTGATTATACTTGTCTAAATCATCTTCTAAGAGTGTTTTAGATAGTATTTTTGTAACATCAAAGGTATTAAGATTAACCCAATTGTTATGAAGGTTATTAGATGTTTTAAAATGAAAAGTGGGATTGGTGGATCCATTATAGGAGATGTTGGGTGTGATACCACCTATATCAATATTAAAAGTTTGAGGTAGAATAGGTTCATTTTTTATATGTTTAATGGTTTTATTAATGAGTGTTGGTTGTGGGATAAGGTTACATTAGGAATCCCTAAGGGAGGTGGGGGGTAATTTGGATTTTGCACTCTCAAGGAAACCTTTTGAGGTTGGTTTTGAAGATGAATGAGATGATTTTGTATCTGCATCATTTGATTAGCATTACTGGTTTGAAAGGTATGATTTTGATTAAGTTTTTTTAATAAGAGTTGGCTATTTTTAGCAATATTTTGACTAGTGTGGATAGCATGTGATACATTAGTGTTAGTATTGATAGCTTGATTTACATTATGAGTAGTAGCTTGTTTCACACTAGTGTCATGAGTAGCACTACTGGAAAAAGAAGCACTAGTGGCATGATAAGAATTGGTATCAAAATATTCACTAGTAACATGGTTAAGGGGATGGGTCTTTTGAAGAGGCCCACTAGAAGTTGAACCTACCATTTTGGTAAAAATAATTGGTATGGAGGTTAAATAAATAATATAAGATGATGTCATCATGTATGAAGGAGACATAACAGAAGGAAAATGTTAAGATTCAAATAAATTATTTCCCCCAAATCCAAGACAAAAGGTAGGGGAAGGTGAATGGGGCTATTCTATATGAGGACCTATCATGAGATTATAGATGGTTGAAGGGTCTTTTCCTCTATGTTGAGGAAATTCATTGATGAAAAAGAGCATTCCATTTATATTCTATAAGTCACACTCATATTCTAGTAAAAAAGGGTTGTCTATTGAGGATGAATAGATAGGAGTCCCATAGTTGGTAGTGTGAGTGGAAACATGGACACTGATTTCATCCATAGTACGTGAGACAAGTTATGTCTTAGAGAACTTATTAGGGTTAGTGAAACTGATCATGTTTTTTTGATTTAATTTTTTTATTTTTATCAAACAAGAAATTCATGATGAAGGAAAGAAGTTAAAAAATTTATGGAAATAAGGATCAAATGGTAAGATATAGAGTTGAACCAATCGACAATGTTCTATTAGATAGTAAATAGAACAAAGTATAAGGGACACATTCATACAGGTTAACTATATACTATAGATTGAGAAACTAAATATACTAAAAAGATACATAGTTAGATAGGGAAATTATGTATTAAAGATAAAAATAATAAATATATTAAAATAGACTATGTTGACATAGGTGACCATGTTATGAAAGTAGGGAAATGTTTTTCAAGATAATATCTAAATAAATTCAATTAAACACACAAGTAATTAGATCAATGTGTTTGATATAATTATACCACACAACACAAATCCTATACTAACATTGGCTAGTACAAGTTTTAAAATACAAAATAAAATGATTAAGATCAAGAAATAAAACATGAATGTAAATGTTAATCTAAGTGGTCATTCTTGAGATTTGTCAATTTATAATAAAATTTGAAATTAATGTGATGGGGAGTTGGTTATAAAAAGGAACTTTAAAATTAATCTATGGATAGTTTCAAGTAGTTTAGGAACAAATGGATCTATATTGGTGATGGTATTGGCTTGGTATTAGGGCCTACCCCCTCACTTCATAATTATGTAACAATAAAGGTGTAAGATGCTTTACCAATATATACCATCAACCACATGTTTATAATTGTCTAAGAAACCAAGTTAGCTTCCCCCTTGGTGATGAAATCCAAGTAGGTAGACCTTGGGAAGAAAATGTTTAATTACTTTTAGTGTTAAATGATTTATAAGTGTGTAAAAAAGATTAAAATAGTGTAACTAAATTGATAAATTGAAAACCTCCTATTTAGTCTATGTTTGTTACTCTAAACAAAAAAGTAACATAAATGAAAAGTGAATTAATTACTAACAAGATAGGTTAATTCCTTTGTGAAGAGTGCATATTTAGTTTAGGTGACATTATATGAAAACATTATATAATAGAGTTGATAGGGGTTTTATTATCTATAGATGTAAGATCTAGAAGAACACAGTCGAATAGGTCAATTGATTCTTATATAGAAAAAGTAGGTTACATAACTATGTCAAGCTAGTCAACCCATTTTTTTGTAGGGTTACAATTTTATAGACTATAAACTATGAAAAATAGGATTGTAAATGAAAAAAATGAAAAATAAGGTAATAATGAACCTTGATAATTTTTAATATGCTTAATTTGCCAATATTATGCTATGTTAATCAAATGATGATTTTTATACTCTATGAACAGAGTCGACTGGGTTAATGAACTCTAAAAAAGTTGTATGTTTTTGATTAATTAAGGTGGCAAACCAGGCGTTGAACCCTATACAGTCAAAAAAGATAGGAAGGCTGGAAAACAAAAGATGTTATCACTGAACCGATGACATAATTAAGAAACAAATTCAGAAGCAAAACAAAACACTAGAAAGACCAGAGTTAAAAAAGATGAAACTACATAACTATATAATTAACAATATCCTTAAGATTCTCATTGTTTGCATTGTCATCATTCTCTAGATTACCCACTGCTTCCATGATCCACAATGGCCTTCTCCACATGGACCACCTTTGAAAGCTATCTTCATCATCAATGTGCATCATTCATGCTCTGTCATCTCCTTATGAATGATCTCTCTAATGTTTGGGGGTATGTGATCCCCTTGTCTCCATACCCTCCATCCTGAGAATTTATGACCAAGGTTGGCACAAGCATCAACGACCCTGTTACCTTCTCTATAGGTGTGGGTAATCTCAACTTTGAAAAAAATTTGTAAAAGAAATTGGATGTCCGTAATGATGTATTTTAGATGGATACCAATGTTAGATGCTTTATTAAAAACATCTATGATCAACTTAAAATCTCCCTGAATATTCAAATTTTTAATTCCTAGGGATATAGCTAACTTTAATCCCCAAAGTAAGGCCATAGCTTTAGCATAGTTATTACTCTGGAAACCCATGCCACTAGCATAAATAGCAGACATCCCTCCTTTTTCATTTCTTATTATTCCTCCTCCACTTGATTTACCACTCAACTTGGATGCCCCATCAAAATTGAGTTTCATCCAATTGGGTTTAGGTGGTATCCATTTAGTATGAAGTCTCTGAATAATTTTGGAATTATCATGCCTAGGGATAAGGTTTAAAACCTTCCATTTGGCAGCAATTTGACTTTCAAATTTAGATAGGGGTTTCTCCACAACAATAATATGATCTGTTGTAACACTTTCCAAGATGGTCCTAGCAAAGGAGTTAAACACCTGAGCAACATTTCTAGCAGTGTCCCTGAAAATTCTGTGATTTTGCTATTTCCATAAATTTCAACTCAAGCATGATAGAGATTGCTTCCATAGTTCCTTAATCTAGGGATGTGTGAAGGTTGAGTTCCAGCTAAGAATCACTTCTTTAAGGTCAGAATTTCAAACCCATTCAATTCCAAAATTGTTAAGTATTTTGCCCCATAAATCTTGGGTAAACTCACAGTGTATGAATAGGTGTGAAACTGATTCCTCTCTAGAACCACACAGAAAACATCTATTGAAAAAGTTGTATGTTTAAAATGATATGTGAATAGATTAAATTGTGATGATGAAGTATTCAAACCTATAGTTTACAAATATAAATATGTCAAGATGATTGATCCAGTCACCTTTTAATGGAGAAAACATTTAGAGAAAAAATAGAGTTTATTTGGAGTGACTATGAGTTAAACCTGCATATAGACAATGAGATTGTATCAACATGTTATATATAGTACTATAAAAATAAAAACATATAAGATGATAGTAAATTAATGCATGGAATAAAAACTACAAGTGTTAGATTCACATTGGGTCCACTAGAATGTATATAATGGAAAACAAAGTTGATTTATAAATCAATCATAGCTTGGAGAAGATAAATCACACTTACCCTTTCATGTGTTGGTATATTTAGATAATTGGGGTCATGACCAAGATAGATCTTATAGACCTAACCAATGGGTCACTTACCATAATGATATCACTATAGAGTGTTCCAAAGCCTCTAGTCAAGCAACATCATGAAATAACCCTAGCTAGGTTGTATATTTTCTATATTCACAAAGTAAAGTAAGAGTAGACTAAAATATAACCTATTTATCACCAAATATTGTATCACACAATGGTGGTAATAAACATAAAATTAAAATTGTTTAGAATAATTCTAATTAAGCTAGTATAAAATATAACCCTAATGCTTGAAGAGAGAAGATATAATCTAAAAAATGTAAATACATCTACTTTAAAAAAGAGGAGAAAGAGTTAATCATAATTAAAATTGAAGACAAAACCAATGACCCTAAATCTCTCCCTTGGCCAAGGTTCTTATTAATAGGTTGTTTTAGTATGTAAGGATAACAAGGATATGTCAAATCTAGCCTACACAACTTCTCTATGCATGCAAAAGACTTCTCAATAAGACAAGATCCCTATCTCAAAGTGTAGCATTTAAATCTTAATCAATGCAACTTAATTAGAATTTTGGATAAGTAGATGAAAAATATATGATGTTCTTATTTGTTTCTCTATAAATGGTGAAAATGATGTGTATATATAGCTAAATATAACCCCTAAACTTTTTCAAAAGTTTTGCCAATAGTGTTGGCCCAATCAACCTTATATTTTTAATTAATAAATGTAAATTATTTCTTAAATTAGGTCAAATAAGGATAATATAATCCAATAACATGCTAATATAATTTAAGAATAGGGTCAGCCTAGGCTGACATTATTCAATAAATGTCGAAAAGATTTTTTGGCTTAGATAGGGGATGTTTGAGGTGGTGAATTATTTACAAGGGTGTGTAATAAAGATGTGAAATATCAAGGAAGTGTATATGATATGTTTTTATTGATTTAAAGTGGTGGTATAGTGGAAAAAATATTTCAAATAACTAATGGTCTACCCACCCCTTTCTTGGTACACCCTCTAAGGAATGCACTCAAATAGATTGAGACTCGATGGGTTCTTGAAAGAGAGAAAGCATTAATATTTGATAAAGTTTAAAAATATTATGTATATACAAATTCTAATTAAAAATAAAAAGTTTATTACATATACAAAGGCTATAGTCTGATTAACACACCTAAAAATTTGATTAGGCAACTATCTAATTGAAAAAAATTATTTATTTCAAGATATTGAATTTCACTACAACACTAAATCAAATATATAAAGCGTTTGAAAGGTAAAATATACTATTGCATCACTTATACCAAGGGTTACTAAGATAAAGAGAACATAGTCACACTATTACAATTCCACACACTTGCATAGGAGAGATAGCTACATGTGAGTTTGAGGCCCTCTTTGGAGTATTATCTATGTAGGCATCACTTTGAAACAAATGGGGTTGATAGGGATAACTTGACTCATGTTACTAACCCATTTTTACTAGGTCACAAGAGGTATAATGAAAAATCACTAGGTTTTTTCTTGTTATTTGGATCACACACACAAGAAAACACATCTAGTGATGTAAAACATTTACACAGGTCATAGTGCAGGCTTGATATAAATTTTGAACCATTTCTATATATATCTATAGTAGGACACATGCATTGTAAGTGGACACTAGCATCAACATTAATGTCCTCGATCAATGAATCTATCTAATAGAAAAATTTAGTCATAATATATAGTGAATAAGGTTAATATATTAAGGGCATCCCTATAGTAATTCTTGATCACTTTCAATTTCTAGAAAAAAATAGTAAACAAGATATGCTCTCTTCTATCACTTAGTTAATAAGTACTTGTATTTATTACACATGCTTAACTAAATCATATTGTTAGAGTATTATATTACATTTTAAAAATTTAAACATTACTATATTACATTTAAACAAATTTATTATTTTTATGTTTCTATTATGAATCCAAGAAAAACATTAAAACATTTGGTGAACCCATCCTCTATTTTTTGAGTAAAAACCCTAGTTTACATATTAAGCTTTCACCTTATTAAAAAATATCATTTCATATTTTTGAATTTTATTTTCAAATCTGATTTCTCTCTTACTTATATGGGCACACCTTATGAATGCTTATCTACATATTGACTTTAGCCCTAGTGGTTGCATGCTTCAAAATTGTACTAAACATTAAAATACTTATGGCATCACTAGTAGAATGCCATGCATGGAAGCTCCATTTTAATGATTAATTTAATACTCCTAATGATCAATGTATTACATACAAATACCTAGAAGAACACCAAAAATAGGATCAAACATCTTCTTTCTACAACTATGATAATGAAAAAATTAATGACAGAAATGTAAATATCAATAATCAAAGTAGTGATAATGATATTTCTATTTTTGGGTATGACTAAGATGACATCCCTCTTGGTTATGACATTTTTCCTATTATTATTTTTATGATTATGAAGATTTACTAGATACATAAACTGGTATCATTCATAATGTTTAAAATCAAGCTATGGAATGAATATCTTATTTAGTTACTTCACAAAGTGAGTATGTTTCTTCCCCTTATAGTAATTAAAAGGTTGAAGACATTACATGCTCCTCCCATATCTCTCATGATAATATATTGATGAAATCAACTATGTACATTATTTTATAAATAAAAATAATGTTGAAAATGTATTTCCCTATTTGGATGATTGAAATATCAATACCCAAATTTTTTCTTCTTCTTTAGTTTGTGAGGATAAAAATTCATTTCCTATGTCTCCCATTATCTCTCTTGAATAAAAAATGATAGTGTATATAACCATCATAAGGAATTACTTTTAAAACATAAATTGTTTGAGGACATAAATAATCTCTCAAGTATGTTTCATGTATTGTTTGAAAATATCAATCCATGTAAGACAAAAAGGATTAAAATTATAATTGCATATTCTCTCACTCCTTTATAAAGTAGAATTAAAAGTGGGAATTGCATTCTTCCTCCTAATGATGTTCCAAATGAATTAGAAAATGTTTCTTCCCTTCCTTTTATATTTGATATAAAATATCAAAGGATTACAAGTGATTTTTTATGACACTAATACTAACCTCCACATAATACAAAATGAGATACTTACCTTTTTAACCATGAATACCCCATTTCAATAGTAAATAAAAACATGATATCATTCATGCCTTGATAGTGAAATGGATTCAATTATTCCTATGTTCTGTGTGCATATTAATTTACAACCATTAACAAAACTTCAACTTGTTCTTATGATATGTTATCTAGCATGACTACCCTGGGATATTTGGAACAAGTCAAAACTCTTAAACTACAAATTTCTTTGCATGAGGTTATTCTTAAGGATAATACATTAACCAAGCATCCTATTATTATAAGTATATTTGAACATATTTATCCTATAAACTTTATTATTCTTGATTTTTCCTCTTCCAAGTGTCAAGGGAACCATTTTATTCAATTTTAATAATATACACATTACATTGAACATTAGGCCCAAAATGGAAGCTTTCTCTTAAAATATTTTCATCATAGCTTAACCCAAGGGGATCTTGATTAGATTTATAGTCTTCCAAATGATTTATTAGAAACTTTTAGAAAACTTGAATATGTGTTCCTATTATATTTTAATAATTACACATTACCTAAATAACCAATAGAACACTTTCAAACATTGATAAAAATAGAAAATTAATATCTACAAGACTGTCATTTGATTTAAGGATTCTTTAAATTCTTTAAATTATATATATTTAGATTTAGAATTATAATTTATTTTTAGTATAAGTATTATTTCTCCACTCAAATAAATTAGAAATGCATAATATTTTTTCTTCATTTCAGACATTATATTGGGATGTGCACAAATATGTATGTGATCTCATGAATATTCTAACCAAGTTGCCAATCTCCTCACCATAAATAACACATAATAAAATATATGTTTTCAATACAAATAAAAAGGACCAAAAGATCATAAAATAATTAAAACGCATTCTAAATAACCAATAACATATGTAAAAATCCAATAAATAGAAGTGTTGAATAAAGGGAAGGAGAAAGCTTACAAAGTATCTCCCATAGTTAGACCATATACCTCTGCCAAATGGTAACTTATTGAGTTTGATTGGTACGGAGATAAGACACATGATATATTGAAAAAATTATTGGATTAAAAAATGATCACACTCCCTCCTAATTCACATTATACAACTAATTGATTTGAGAATGCAAATGGATAACACTTTTTCATTTATCATGGTATTAATGGACCTTGAGATAATGAGTGTTTTATCCTAGGTAAAAGCTTATATAATTATATAATCAATGAATCATTGCACATTTAAAATACATATCTATACTTATTCCACATACTTTTCCTAGAGGCTCATGTAAGAGGGTCAAGACATCCCATGCTGCTCCTTGTCAGAAACACATGGTCCATTGACTTTCACATGATATGACTAGTGGTATAAGTCCCTCTCCTAGTTTACTCTCTCCCAAGATTGATCTCTCCCACACTAATCCTACTAAAGAACCATTGGTTGATTAGGTATTTCATAAAGAGACATAGATATAATGTAAAACTACACAAAACATATTAGTACCTAAATAGATACATAGATATTTATAAGACATTTATATAGATACTTTAGAGATGATTACAAAATCATAATCAATAATCACATTATCACATGATCATTACATTGACACTTTCTTATTTCCATATATATTTAATTATATATAGTTATTTATTTATTGATAATATAATACACACATTTCAAAAATGATCATATGTATTAGACAATTTACCAAATCCTAACATACACCATGGAAATAAATGCAAATAATAACTATATAATTACCAACAAAGAAATAAATAGTACAAATCCATTTGAAACCAACTAAAACCATTTAAGAAATGTCATATATATAATCTAATGCAATATTTATACAAATAATCATATCAATCATATATTATGGGCATATCCCTACGTGTGTACTCCTTATCTCTATCAATGTCCATGATCTAGCTCCTCTCATTATAGACACACCAACATCTAATTAGGGCACCATACATGTGATGTCACACATAATCTCTCCTCAAAAGAACCTAACCACCACATTGTATCCTCTTGATCCCATTTTAAGTGTTATAATAATCAGTCAAAGTTTTCATAATCCTTATGTCACTCTATTCTTAGATGTCATGCCTATCCAATTCGACACATAGTTCCTCATGCTAAATGACCATAATATGTTATGATGACACCACTCTCACCATAGGATTAAATAAAGGTGCATGAGGACATAGAATTACAATGACCCTTTCAATAAATCCATATTTAGATATATCCATTGACATGTTGTGTGTGAGGGCCTATATCACCAAATCTACCATCATCACTAACTCCTAATTACCTATAGACATTAAAGATATAATACTAGTTACCTACTCTATGAAATGAAATAAATTATTTACTATTATAACCAATTAAAAATTAAATACTATGGTACTCACATATGTCTCTAATGGCCACCTCATCTAGTGGTTTTAGTCCCATAGGATCACCATCACATGCCTCATCACCTATCTCTCCTCCTGTAACCCATTCTGCTACAATAATGGTAGCTATGGTGAAAACTATAAATGGAAACAATAGTGGCCATAGGGATATAACCTACCACCATATATATCCATATATACATCTTGTATAATCCCCTTTATCTAAGAAAATAATAATATATCACTTATCAATTAGACATGGGGATAGATATATAGTTGTAGGTGTCATTTTATCATGGGGTATATGCCCAATATATGATATCTAATGTCATGGGTAGGGTAATGAATGCACTCCCTAATATATACCAAATTATTTTAAATATATATCATATTTATAAAACTCATGAACACTAAGAAATTGATCAACCAACTACATACTAATATGAACCCTTTGTAACTCATGTCCATCCTCAAGCCACCTATCAAAATTACTATAAGGATGCCATATAATATAATCTAGAATCAACCTATCTAAAGTATCATGGTATGAATTTTTCCACATAAAAAGAACCACCATTCTACAAACATGTGTGGATGAGTCCATATAGGTATGGGGCCACCAACTGGTTATACCATTTTAATATGCTCATAGGCACAAACATGTATTTAATTCATAGCCCCAATACCTTCATCATGACTCTCTAATTTAAACATATAAATATTCCTATATAATTAGTAAAATATAGTGTGAACCCATGAATACCTGGTCTAATAAAGCTCAATATGCATAACTATCTGATATATTTGATATAAAATACCAAACCACCCTCCATATCCACAAATGATGCTAGAAAAATGTAAATAAACTTATGCAACCATGTAATATCACCTCTAATAATACTATAAAAATGAATCATATTTATTATATCTACATTATAATACCTATTACAAGTAAAATACACATGGGAACATTAAATATATCTTGGGCTACCATCTCTAGAAATATAAACTCTCTTGTCTCTAATCAAAACTAAAAAATATGATACACATCCTCTAAAATCACTTTCATCTCACCTATGGGAACTTCCAACATACATTTATTTGTGTTCTACCTCTTATCTACGGTTTTGAGGATGTGGATATAATAGTGGATCTATCCCAAATTGGCTATGTGATCCAACCCCACCTAATCAATAAAGACCTAGTTGATCACACCTAGACCCAACTCTACTAAAGTATAATAATGTCATCCATGCTAAAACTCTCAAATATGTATATCCTTCTAAAATAAATAGTGCAATAATAAAATATCATTAGTAATTATATTTTAATGTAAAAATATATAAATAATATTTAACTATACACAAAAATAATAAGACAATAGCATTAGATTCTAGCATCCACATAGGACAAAAGCATTAGACAATAATGTCTAATAAAATAATCTAGGATGTTTATTCATGTATCCATCTATCCATGGAAAATCCCAAAATAACACACAAAATGAAAATAAATCAAAATTTTAAAATTACGAGTAAAATTGCAATAAAACCTACTTATAAACTCAAAAAATTCATGGCTATTTAAACACTATGGATCACATCAAATCAGATTCAATGGGTGGATATTACATGTGCCATGGTTATTCTCTAACTCAAATTTCAATTTTTACAAAATTTTAAAAATACAAATGATTTCAAATTTCTATTAAAATGCACCTAATATACCACTTCTACATAAACTTACAATGTGCATATCTTGAGCCCCAATTATCCCAATTTGAAACTATAATTTATATTGGGATATAGACAATGAGATATTCCACATTATATCAAATTTGTAAATTTTCAAACTTTTCCAAAAATTGCTAAAAATTTTGCTACACAGATATTCTACTAGATTTTAAATATGACAAAAAGTAATGTTATAAATTGATGTCCATAATACTTTTAGAACAATATCAAGTAAATTATATCAATCACATTATTATTTTTGCTTTTACAAGGATATGACTAGAGGTAAATATATCACCTCCTTCTTAAAGGGAGAGAATATTAGTAATTGCATGTTTATAAACATGTTCTACATAATTGACTGTATTTTTCGTGTTCTCTAGGTTCAATGGGGGCATGCTTTAGAAGCATGGTCTCCATACTTATTCATTATTTGAAACCTCTAGATTACAGTAGGAACAAGTGTCCTCCACATTTATATTTATTACAATTCTCAAATTTCTCCATACATAGTAGGGGCATGCTTTGGAAGCATGTTCTCCATATGTACATAACTTCTAAATTGGCAAAAATACATAGTAGATGATTCAGATTCGTAGTTATGGAAATTTTTTATATATTGGTACCATTTGTTTACATAGTTTTAATTTGACACATATCTAAGGTGCATATGTTTAGATGATATTTTGTGATTATGTAACACCTTAATCTTGTACACTTTGAAAACTAAGACCTTGTCTATTTTTATTAGTCCTACACATGCCTTGATTTTTCAAGCCACACATCTACTCTATCTTATACCCATTAGCCTATCTCTTAGTATAGCTAGTCTTATATTGATGACACAAACATATTATCTTTCCCATAATGCTTAAAAAGTACTTATCCTACACATCTATAATTTTTTATCCTAAACATGCCTTGTTACTTCTTGGGCAATACTATCTAAGATAGATAGTAGAATAGACATTACTTTCCTACCCCAACATAAGTGTCTAGTGCCCTAAATTCATCCAATTTTTAAATTAAATGTATTCCAATGGTTAACCTAAGTGATTTAATGTGAGTTATATACTGATAGTATTGGTATGGATACAATGTCAACCCTCATTCATTCCTCACCTAAAAATTAGATGAAAGAGACCAAAGCACTTATCAAAAACACTCTATCAAGCATTAAATTGATCAAATCTTCCATATTTCCATATGTCATAGGTATAAAATATTTACATGTTTGAATTAATAAAGTATTAGTGATAAGGTATTATATGCCAAGTTACAAGATAGGTCACTATTGTACTTTTTTACATACATTACATGATTCACACACAAGCCAACATTTAGGGGAGAACTACATGAGTTTGAGGCCCTCTTCTAGAATATTGGATATGTAGGTAGTGCACTTTTGATAGTGGGGTCATTATGGGTTAGCTTGAAACTATATAACCACTAACCCATTTTCCCCCAAGGTCACATTGAAGATGGAAAGCTACGGATTTTCCATTTCATAAATAATAATAGTCCATGACCTAGATCTGAATGAACTAGAGAAAATTAAAGTAAAACCTAGATGCATCCAAGTGGTCACATCTTATTCTAAAATATATTTCATATAGGACACTATCTTCAAACTTAAATAGTAACATCAATATAACCATCTAGGGCTGAGATAATTGTCCAAGATCTAGAGGCACCATATCTAAAATATGATAACTATTCCAAAACTATCTTCCCATATAATTTCTACTTGTCCCAGATCCAACACTATGTTATCATCATAACAAGATAAGTGCATCACTTCTTTATCATTTATATATCTAACATACTTACACTTTTTAATAATAGGTTATCTTAGCCTAACAAATTCTACATATGATATATATATATAAAGTTTAGCATTTAAGTGGCCTACTATAGATCTAATGTTTACCCTTGTGACCTATCGTTTATATATTCTTGACCCTATCTACCTAAAAACATCCATAATTAAATTAGGTTTAAACAATACGTTATGTAATATGCAAAAATCCAAATCATTTTCATATTCTAAAACTCTTTTATGGACTATTACCACATCATGAACTTTTACATACTTATACCCTAGTCAAAATTTTATAGATTTTATTGAGGCTTACCCATATATATTGGTTGGCTCTTATTTTTGGTGTGATTTAAGGGATTAAATCATTTTTTATCACCAAATTTTTTGGTTAACTTAATTACATCACTCACCCTATATCAATCTATACCATTGAGAGTATCATTTCATAACTAGCACAACTCGAGTGATATATATATATATATAAAGCACTCGAAGTTACAAAATGATACTCTCAATGGTTAAATCACCACTCTTAATTTTTTAATTCAAAGGCATGATCACCTCGCAACTCTCCTTACTCCAAGTACAACACCACCATGGTGTAATAGACTTGAGACTTGTAGGTTCACTAATCTTCCTGGCCAAAATATGGATGAGGTTTCAAAACCCCTATCTGTCAGGATCTTGCTCTACCAAAAGAGCACAATATGATTACCAAATCAAGCAACTTAATATGCGGAAATTAACCAGATTCACCAAGTAACTAGAATTCAGAATAACACAAGATATGAGAGACAATACACAACTTGTATTAACACTTTATACAGAAAAGAATACAATAAAGAAGATGCCACTTCTTCTCCACCACCTTACAGAGGCTTCCCACACCTCAAGTGAACAGTAATTCTCCTCCCCAAAGCTCTCCCTCTCAGGTCCCAACACCCAACTCAAATACAAAGTTGGTGTTCACCTCCTATGCTCCACGCACACCACAAGTGCTCCACACACTCAAACAAGTACTCCACGTACTTCAAGTAGATCTCCCATGAACCTACAACAACCTGCAATTCAACAGACCATACTTATGGAAGGAACTCCCTTGCCTTCCTCTTTGCTCTATCTGAGTACACACCTGTACTCCAAGTAGATCCTGCCTGATACTGCTCCCTGTTGTGTTGCTGTCTATATGATCGTACACACCTGCAAATCAAACACGGTTCTGCTCACCTGTGAACCTTGACCTTGCACACAGATACACCTATAGATCAACGATCTTACTTACCATGTAGATCACTCTACACCCTGAATAACTCTTGTCCTTGCCTCACCAAGTCCTTATGATTCTCCAACCAGTACCAAGCTTGGCACTGATAGGGAGCTAGGAGGAACACCCTTACTCACTTCACACACAGAAGGAGCAAACTTTGCTCAACTCAAACTAGAACACTTTTCCAATACAACCATGAGTCTATTATATAGATCTCATCCAAACAGTTATTAGACATCTAATTACCATAATTAGATCCGCAGCTCTCAGTCTAAAAATAGCTCTCTTCATGCAAACACTTGGTTCATTAGCTAACTGCCCGTAATTAGCTCGCAGTCGAACCACACAGGCGACCGACGTCGGTCCTTATCCGCCTGGGGGTCGCCGATGCCAGCCGATCCATGACCGATGTCGATTGCATCCTGTCTCCCACCTGCTGACGTCAGTTGGCCAGACCAACGCCAAAGACTTTTGACACTCAGCAACTCATCCTGCAACCTCCTCCATGTCTACATCAGTGAAGCTTTTAGCTACACAACCTAACAATCTCCCACTTGGAGATAAACAGCTGCACTGTACCTATACCCGTACTCTGTCTAATCTATTTCCTGGTTTATATCCCTCTTCAAGCTCAATCCTAAAGACAACCCACCACACAACCTGTGATGTACCACCTGTCATCCGAGTACCTTGCCACATCCGAACCTACAAACACATGTAGTGAAGTCCTGACCCTGCATAGCATGAATCCCTGCTGCCAGTCCCTCTCGAGTACCTAAGAACCCACTTCCCCGAATTGGCTCCTAACTCTCTGACAGCTCCCACTGCATGGGCATACTCAGGTCTATACCAGACCTCATGTGATTTCGGACACTGTACCTATCCAGCCCTTAGTGTGCTCTGGCTCTGCATCCTAAACCTCACCAACACCTGATTCACATCAGCTCCCACTCGAGACAAAATCAACCTGTGATCTCCATGTCTCCCATGTCAAAGAATTCCGCTGCTCCAAACTCCTCATGACATGACACTGAACTAATCTTACCCTTAGCTTAGCGAAAACCTGTATGTACAAACCTACTAGCAAAACATACCATCCACATATAGCAATAGAATGATGTCGCGACTCATCATCCCCCTGGTAAGACAAAACCACAGTAGTTACCCTGACACTGACTGAAGCCATGCTTCATCCTCCACTTGTCAAAACCTGTACCACTGTCCTGCAACTCCACAAGACCATATACCTGGTCTTCCGTCTCACGTATCCATTCTCTCTATTCTTATACTAAGGTATCCATTCATCTCTGTGCTTTCATACCTACTGGCAACCCTACCAAAACACACCTATTTGGTTCTCCTCCAAGGAATCACATCCTCATCCATGCCAAGCTCACACCTGTTTCCTGGATCCTTCCTGCTCTACAATCAGCAACATGTATAAAGAAGAGGAACAACGAATTTGAGGGCCTACTTACATATTCAGTCCTCCATATGGGTGTTTGAGACTCCTTGACAATGTGCTGTCAACCCAAAGTCTGTTATAATGACCGACCTCGGTCACTCCACAGTCTGCATCCGACCGACATCGATTCCCATGCGTCTGTCCCTGACTACCGACCCTGTAGATATCGGTGTCCCTTCTACCGACATCGGTCCTCTGACCGACATCGGTCTTACCTACTGCCGACGTCGGTCCCCCTGACCGACATCAGTCTTACCCTGCCCGACATCGCCAGCTTCGGTCTGCACATGACCGACATTGGCACCTGTCTGTTCGACACCGGTTCCTCCTAACCGACGCCGGTACCTATGTTCCCCTGTGAGTGATGACTTTTTACCCGTGAGCTCTTTTGAATTAATACCCATGTCCAACTTACCCTACTCAGAAGTATCCAGCCACATCCACTGGGTTCTGTCTGCCATCTCCTCCAAGAACACTAAAGCTTTCCAGTTCTTAAGCCTGTCAAATATATCTGTCTTCTGCTTAAGAACATGCATCTCCTTCCTGCTCATGTGACCAAGCCTATGAAGCCACATCTCCGCAATAGAAGAAGAATCATTAATATAAACAAGTAGATAAAGAGTACCTATTTTCTTACCACCAGCTAATTCAAGTGCATTCACTGTGAGAGTTCTTGTACATCTCTCATCACCCAATCTTTCTGAAGAAATTAGCCATATCTAAAAACCTGGGACCTGCATGACCTTCATCAACACATGTGTGTTGGCCACCTGCAATTTCATCTTCACTTCCCCTTTGCCAATTCTTTGGCAAGGCTCACCAGCTCCTCTACCTAGGGCTGCATGGAAAGAGGCAACTGAATCTTTTATCCAAGATTTAACTTTATCCAAGAAACCTCCCAGAGCATCCTGTGCAACAACACCTGCTACATCTACTTCTTTAGTTTCTTCATGCTGATCTGCTACCAACCAACAATAATCTTTTACTTGCTCTTTCTTTCCATAGGACCGTGAGTGACCATCTGTGCTTTTCAACTCTTCCATTCTTAGCTTACTTTCATTTGCCATTGCTCTACTCCCACTCAATCAGAAACCCCTGAGAGTGACCTGTAATCAAAACACACTACCCAGATCTAAACCAATCTGTTAGTATCCCAACCAAAAGCTCTGATACCACTTGTCAGGATCTTGCTCCACCAAAAGAGCACAATATGATTACCAAATCAAGCAACTTAATATGTGGAAATTAACCAGATTCACCAAGTAACTAGAATTCAGAATAACACAAGATATGAGAGACAATACACAACTTGTATTAACACTTTATACAGAAAAGAATACAATAAAGAAGATGCCACTTCTTCTCCACCACCTTACAGAGGCTTCCCACACCTCAAGTGAACAGTAATTCTCCTCCCCAAAGCTCTCCCTCTCAGGTCCCAACACCCAACTCAAATACAGATTTGGTGTTCACCTCCTGTGCTCCACGCACACCACAAGTGCTCCACACACTCAAACAAGTACTCCACGTACTTCAAGTAGATCTCCCATGAACCTGCAACAACCTGCAATTCAATAGACCATACTTATGGAAGGAACTCCCTTACCTTCCTCTTTTCTCTATTCAAGTACACACCTATACTCCAAGTAAATCCTGCCTGATACTGCTCCCTGTTGTGTTGCTATCTATATGATCCTGCACACCTGCAAATCAAACACGGTTTTGCTCACCTGTGAACCTTGACCTTGCACACACATACACCTGCAGATCAACGATCTTACTTACCATGTAGATCAATCTACACCCTGAAGAACCCTTGTCCTTGCCTCACCAAGTCCCTATGATTCTCCAACCAGTACCAAGCTTGGCACTGATAGGGAAGTAGGAGGAACACCCTTACTCACTTCACACACAGAAGGAGCAAACTTTGCTCAACTCAAACTATAACACTTTTCCAATACAACCATGAGTCTATTATATAAATCTCATCCAAACAGTGATTAGACATCTAATTACCATAATTAGATCCGCAGCTCTCAGTCTAAAAATAGCTCTCTTCATGCAAACACTTGGTTCGTTAGCTAACTGCCCGTAATTAGCTCGCAGTCGAACCACACAGGCGATCGACGTCGGTCCCTGTCCGCCTGGGGGTTGCCGACGCCTGCCGATCCATGACCGACATTGGTTGCATCCTGTCTCCCACCTGCCGACGTCGGTTGGCCAGACCAACGCCAAAGACTTCTGACACTCAGCAACTCATCCTACAACCTCCTCCATGTCTGCATCAGTGAAGCTTTTAGCTCCACAACCTAACACTATCTACTTATCTAGTTTTCATCACTCCAAAACCATATACTACATGACACATACATAGGTAATGTTCAAATAAAATATTAAATAAAACTCAAGTGAAGACAAGGTGTGTTATCCATAACAGGGTATGCATTTTATTTTCCTTTAAACTAGTAGTTCTAGTTTTTATTGCATTACTATATTAAAAGAGGGAAAATATAAACACCCATTTTTTCACAAGTACACATATTTATAGTATCCTTCTATTTATATACCTTTTCACTAATAATTAGACATCTAGTGATGTATTCTTTGATGGACCTTCTCAATTACATCTTATTTCAATTAATTTACCTACCCCTTGGGAATGTATGTTATGTTTGTTTATCTTCATCCAATATATGTTATGGATCCCTACCTATTGTTCCTATTTTTTGAATGTTATTATCCCCTAGACACTTATAAATATCCTGGACACTAGCGTCAATGTTAATGTCCAACTATGTGAAACTATACAAGCTTATCTTTTTATCTTTTTTTTTAATATTTTGCTTTGCAACCATTTTGTTATCCCTATTTTCCAATTCTATTATCAAATTTTTGCATGTAATTAGGTTATAATTTAAAATAAAAAGGTTCCTATATATACAGAGGATATAGTCTAATTAACACACATAGAATTTTGATTAGGAAACTATCTAACTAAAAAATATTATTTATTTCAAGCTACAAATTATACTACCATACTAAATCAAATATATGAAGCATTCAAAAGGTTAAATATACTATTGTATCACTCATCCCAAGGGTTACTATGAGAAAGAAAATATAGTCTCAATGTTATAATTCCACACACATGCATAGGATGGAGAACTACATGTGAGTCTGAGGCCCTCTTTAGAGTATTGGATATGTCAGCAACACTTATTAACAAATGAGGTTGTTAGGTCTGGATCGAATCATGTACATATCCTTGGCTAGACACCTATGTTAAAAGTGAACACTAGAATCAATGTTATTGTCCCTAATTGATGCAATATCTAAACATGATTAAGATCTTTATGGCATTCCTATAATGGTTCTTGATCACTACCACATTTTATAACAAAATATAAAACAATATGTGCTCTCTTTTATCCATCAGTCACTCAGTACTTATATTTATTTCACATCCTTAAATGAATCATATTGTCAGAGTACTATAATAGACTACTAAAATTTGAAAATTACTATATTGCATTCAAATAAATTTATTACTTGTATGTTTATAATTTGAATCCAACTTTTTGTTTGTATGTTTATATTTTAAATACAAAAAAACATTAAAAGTATGCAGGCATTCACATGTACACACGTCCACACACACACATGTATCTATCTATTCAAATAATATATATTATACCATTAATATGTTACCACATTTTTGGGTCTTATTCATGCATTTACAATTGTAGATATTTAACATAAATTTATATAGTCTTATACAATGTTTTCATGTTTATAATTTAATACCTTGATACATGGTGTTTTAGTTTCAAATAAAATAGAGTGATCTTGTCAAGTTTTTATATAAACTAAAGTATATCTTCATGTGATCTTATTCTCTATGAGGAATTTTATGAAAGAAAATAAGTTGTATCATATAACACATATATACATATTTGTGTGTGTATATCTTCATAGATTGGAATAGTGCATCTATTATGATTCACAAGAAAAACGTATCAAGATGAGTAATTATTAAAATAAGAAAAGGGGATTAATATAATTATAAGAATATCCTATTTTAAAATTGGTAGATGACTCTATTTTTATGTACTTCATGATCTTATAAAAGTTATGTGTGATAATTTGTATCTTTTCTATAATTTTACAAATTGTTGAGTAAATAAAAGATAAGGGAATTAATTGAGTAGGTAACATTGCATCTATTTACTATAAATAATTAACCTAAACATTTGAACCATGTTCATATTTAGATAATTGTGAATGTAATATTAACCATATAAACATTTATTTAATATGTTTATATTTCTATATTGACAAAATAAAGTGGTTTTCATTAAATATGGAAGCTTAAAGCTTGTGTTGTGAAATAAAGAAAATATCTACCATGGATTTATATATGATTTTATGTTGCAAATATATTACAACATGTATTTAAACTAGGTTATAATATTATACTATTGCATGCTTCCTTGTGATAATGGATTATTGGCATATAAGGTTGATGCCATGTGATAAATATACATACCATCTAGTGTCATAGAATTGATTTTCATTAGTAGATTGTGTGTGTGTGTGTATGTGTGTGTGTGTGTGTGTGTGTGTGTGTGTGTGTGTGTGTGTGTGTGTGTGTGTGTGTGTGTGTGTGTGTGTGTGTGTGTGTGTGTGTGTGTGAATAAACTTAGATACATGAGTGATCTAAACTCTGTAAAGATAACTTTGGCCAAATTAATGTTATAGTTTTGGCATTATCATTACACTATACTTTCTTATTTACATGTGTATTTGTGATGTCATATTAAATAGAGGATGTTTTCCATGGTCTATGTTATTATTGCATGCATTAGTGATTGTACTATACATAGGCTATTATTGAATTATTGATAGCCACACTAATTTTATCTACCCCTCTATGAAGTGAATGGCCACTCCTAGTGGGGAGGTGTATAAGAGATTGAAAGTCTTTGGTTGGAGGAAAAACACCCTGATGTTCCTCTCCCTCTCTTCAACTAATCAACCATTCAGGAAAGATACATATGGATATTGTTTTGATTGTTCGGTTGTATTTTGAAGCTCAAATGTACTAGTGTACATATTATCATGTGTTTTATGATATTCAATGATAAAATGTAATATTTCTACTTTCAACTTTATTATTATTAAATATAGTAATGGTTGTTTACTTGTGAATATTTCTAAAACTTGATAATATCATATGTTGTATATGTATGAAAAGATTAAAGAATAAAATTATTTTAGTGAACTTTTGTACCATTTATTTTTCATGTGTTATGATATGAATCTTATCTTCTACAATGTACTTTATTGTTTGAAAGATAAATATACCACATCTTAACCTGTGGGTTAGATGTATTTTTTACAATTAATATTTTATATGTATTTTGTAGTCAAATATTAAAGTATTATGATAATTAATGAATATTATTATGAATAAAATATCTATTTAAAAAATGATAACTTTAAGTGTATCCTATATGGGGTTAAAACATGTGGTATTAGAGTGTAGGTTTAAACACTCAAACCTAATGATTTCACTCAAATTATGCTATTTATCCTATTTTTAATAAATATAATGGTATGATGTGGATCAAATGTTGAGGGGACATATAATGAAAATCCCTAATCTGATCCTAATTAGCTAGCAACTGAACAATTTGAAAAACTAGATCAAATCCTCATTGTCATGAATGAAACAAGAGATAGATTAGCATCCCTAGAGAAATAAATTCATGGGTAGGCTAAGTAAAATTAAAAATAATAACTTGATAAATAAATAACTAGCTAGTCAGAAAGATGCTCAAGATTAGAGGCATGATGAAAAATAACAAATCATAAAAGGTCACATAGTTACATAATTTGTGCAAGATATGAAGAAAGTTAATCCACTGAATTTTGATGGTATAGTGTTAGGTGATGGATCCAAATATTGGATTAAAAATATGGAAAAATATTTTGGGATTATGAATTAATATTAAAAAATAAAATTTGTTTGGGGAACCTATCAACTAGCTAGTGAAGTAGTAACTTGGTGGGCCAATAAAAATATAGAGATGGGTCTTGACTCTAACATCACCACTTTGGAGTAGTTTTTAAAATTTTTAGGGCATGTTGGATACTTCATTTTTACTCAAATAATAATTTAATAGATTTGTAAAATCTAAAAAAAATCTATCGATATGAATATTAGGAACAATTTTAAAAACTCTTGAAGTATATACTGTAGTACCAAAAAGATGGACATTTTTGGATCATAAAGTTCATCATGGGTTTAAAAACCTAAATTAAATGTGAAGTGGATGTTTATGGGCCATCCACCATGAATTAGGTATTTGATAAAGAAGTTAAGTAGGAATAGAATTTGAAATCACTTGTGTAGGCCAAATAAAAACTAAAAAATTAATTTGACAAAATAAAAAAACCATTGAAGAAAAAGAATTAGAAACTAAATGGGAATTCCAAGAACAGATTCAATAGTCAAAATGTAAGGTTCAATAATACTTCAAGGAACAAGAAACCTAGAAATAGTTTTGGAGAAGGATATAAGGGAAATAATCAATCTAAGGGGAAGGGACCACCTAGAAGATACTTTAAATGTGGAAAAGGGAATTATGCTAAGGACTGTCCTTAATGTAAGATACATGGTAAAAATAAGAACTCATCTACCTTTACATCATAGTCGAGAACCTCCTAGCAGTGAATCCCCATAGTGGTTAACAATTGTTAAGTTGAATTTAAATTTTGATAGATACATTTTCCACTAATTGTGTTATCTTTCCTATAATGTTAATTAATTTAACTAGGAAAGTTGTTTTTATGGTAAATCCTTAGACATCTCAATATGAAAATAAATCTAAAGTCAAGGTTGATAGGGGTCTTGTTGAGGATGAGGTGAAATTATTAGAATTCAATATGATAGTTTATATTTATCAAGCACCACTAGGATCATATGATGTGATCCCAGGAGTGAATTAACTTTCTAGGCACAAATCCAAGGTTGACTGCTTTCATAAAAAAATGAATTCTTAGATGCTTTGGGAAATCAAATATAAATTCAAGGAGAAAAGAGAGAGTTAAAAATAAGGGAAATTAAATCCATTTAATTTAAAATGGCTCAATAAAATGGATTTTAATTATTCTTGGTTAAATTTAATATGACCGAAGAAACCAAGGAACCCTCTATTGAAGACTACCCCTTTTTCAAGAGTGTTAGGATATTTTTCCAAAGGACTTACCAAGTTTACCTCCCAAAATGAAATTTTAATTATTTATTGATATCATTCTAGGATCAAAACCTCAATCTAAGGCTCCCTACATAATGAAAATAACTCAATTGTTTATGTTAAAATCCCAATATTAGGAGATGTTGGCCAAAGGTTTGATTTAGCTAAGTGTTTTTGCATGGAGTGAATCTATAGTTTTTATAAATAAGAAGGATGGAACCCTTCACCTATGTATAGAATACAGTATGTTGAATAAATTAACTATTAAGAACAAGTATCACTTATGCTCCATTATTTATATTTTTGATCAACTTCATGGTGCAATATTCTTTTCTAAAATTGATTAGTGAGCTAGGTATCATCAATTAAGGATAAAAGAGGAAATTCCAAAAATATTTTTTAGGACAAGATACAGACACTATGATTTCATAATGATTTCTATCGAGATAAAAAAAATACATCTACATCATTCATGAATATCATGAATAATGTATTCAAAGATTACCTTGATCAGTTTGTGCTAGTTTTTATGGATGACATGCTCATCTACTTAAAAAGTGAAGAGGAGAATATTGAGCATTTATATTTGTTTTTGAAACAATTGAAAAAGCACAAACACTATGGGAAATTATCTAAGTGCACCTTATTTCAAAGGAGAGTATAATACCTGGGACATATTATATATGTAAAAGTAATTTAAATAGATATGTCTAATATTAAAGCCATCATGGAATGGCCAACACCCAAGAATGTGCAATAAATGCATAGCTTTATGGGTTTATTAGAATAATAAAATATATTTATTCATAATTTATCTAAGATAATGAACTTGATCACCTATTTTCAATAGAAAGAATGGTATTTTGTTTGGTTTTATAAATATGAAGTCTACAATATTATTGAAAAGAGGCTTAATTAAGCACCAATGTTACAAATTATATACCCAAATGGACTTTTAATAGTAATAGTTGATGCTTTAAGTGATGGCTTAGGAGGATTTCTTATGCAGGATGTTTCAATTGTAGCTTTTAGATCAAGTAAATTGAAGCCACATGAGTCAAATTATTCCCCACATGACTTATAATTGGGTATCATAATGCATGCTTTACAAGTATGGAGGAATTAATTGTTTGGAAACATTTCAAGCCCAAAACTGATAATCTAAGACTATAGTACATATTTACAGAACGTAACATTTGTTGGAGGTTTGTCAATGATGTCTCCAAGGTGACAAAGGATGTTGATGAGGATTCAAGTATGATAGGATGATAATGAAAAAGTGTGCTTCAATGTGCTTCAATTTTCTTGCATTATTATTTAGTGTTTGCTCGAATAGGCAATTGATCATTGATATTGATAGCTTTGAGAGATATGACATTTTTGTAGGTCTGTAAGGACAAAGAAGAAGTTATGAGGCATACATAGATGTATTGACGAAGTTATGATATGCCACCTAATTACTGGAAAGAGAAAAATACATATTATATATTAATAGAAAATAGACCATATTTACACGTCAATTAGATATGAATTAACCAATAAGTTTTTGCATTTAATTCAAGTACTAAAAAGTTAACTAAGGTTAAATGATTTCATGGAGATGATGTCTATAGTGCCAAGAAGATACCCTAAAGTTTTAGACTCTCTAATTATTTTATCACTCAGTTTATCAACCTTAAAAAAAAATATTAAAGATTATGATGGGCCAGAGACCATCAAGTTTAACCATGTTAATGTTTGGGGTTGATTTGTATAGACAAATATAATGATGAGAATTAATCAGATCAAGATCTAATGGCAAGCATTTCATCAAACTAGATAATGATCCAATGGTGTGCATGATCTTGTAAAAATTGATCTAATGGTGTGTATTTAATAAATATGTCAAAATATGCTCAGAAGGCACACAGAGTTACCAAGTGGCATAATCATATTGAATGAATGGTACAAGGTGCATAGAAGGCATGTAGATCTACCAAGTGGTATGATCATGGAAGCAATGATCAATGATCAATGGTGAGTGATGCAAGATAAATATCAAGGTAATCTAAGGAGATTGATGAAGCACAATTTTTAAAATTTTCCAATGTGCACAAGATGTGGTTAATATGTTTAATGTTTAACATTTTCTTAGTGACCATTAGAATTTGAATTTTCAAATTAATGAAGGAAAACTAGTGCTTAGTATTTGAGATATATATTTTGATCTAGGAAAAATTTATTGATGTTGTAAAAATAAAAGTTGTATATGACTCCAAGTCACATCTATATAATCTAATTATAAGTTTTTAATGTTAATATAATAAAATATTTTGAGATTTAAAGTTGACTATGTGTTTGACCATGTTATTCAAGTAACCCCAAAAGGGTAGTTGAGTTATTCTTGATGGTATTTAAATGTTTTAAGATGAAATCTTTATTAGAGAGTGTTTTATAATATATTAATATTATTTTTATGGATTATGGAGATTTTACCAGTCCATATTTAGTGTGAACTTTTTTTTGAAGTTGATAATATTTAGTGATTACACTAGCAGGTTGAGTAACCATCTTATAGAGATAAGTTCAAGGTATTTTGAGTAGAATTTAAGAATAAAATGAGAATGGATATGTTATATATGTCTGTAATTATTATGAAAAATCATTTTTTTCATATTTTACCCTTGACAAATTATGGATAATCAAAATAGATTGATTGTATTTTGACTATATATGACCAGTCTAAGTGGTCATTTTTAGATAATTGATTTGAGTGCTTAGAGCCTAAGTGAAGGTTTAAAATGAATATGGAGATGTTTAATATGTAATATATGGTCTATTTATTCATTTTTTTTAGTGTATTGTTTGATAAAAGTGTTTTTATGCTTAAGTTCTATATGATAGATTTTTCTATGTATAAAGGCTTAAAGAGCAAGGAGACCTAATTGGTAGGTTTGAGTGTTGAGTTGGTGTTCTTGGTGGCATGGACACATGAGTGTGTTAACAAGGGGTTTTTTAAAATATAATTTATATGTTTAAATAATTATTAAATGGTGAAGGTGGTCCAATTAGTGTCACATGTAACACATGAGTATGCAGACCTAATTGTTTTAGGTCTCACCAAGACCTAATGGTAGTTTGGGGATAATAAGGTAATGCCCAACATATGAAGAGTGTTTTTATCACATGTAACATGTGTATGGACCTATTTTAAAGTTTTTTAAAATATTTAAAGCATCATGTTCAACCAAGATGGGTTAAAGGAAGAGAGTGGTATATATACAAGGTATAATTGGACTAATTGAGTTAGTTGTGTGTATGAGGAGAAATAGATTTGTGAAGGTTTTGAGAGATATGTGTATGTATTTATAGGAATATCAAAGTGTATAATTAATTTATTACCTTATGGTAATAATTCTAATGTTGAATTTGTAGGTTTGATGCATGGGAATAAGTGAAGATGTGTAATTTGATCCAACAGGTGGTTTTGGATACCTTTATTGTATGTGAAGGTTTGAATGAGTAAAGAGGATTTAATAAGATAATTTTATATATTTTCTCCATAATATTGAGAATAAATCATATTTATGGAGTTTTCCATTTCATATATGTTGTGTTGGTTCTCAACATCCTAAGCAAGTTGGTGTTTATCATCTTTAGGGGTTGGTGCTCCTTATGATGTGGGTGCTTCACTAAAGTATCATGTTTTTAATCATCTTATAGGACAATTATTCCATGTGTTTTTAGTATTGAGAGTGGGTTTTCTCCCCCAAGAGGTTTTCCCACATAGATCTTGTGTTATATTTCTTATCTTTCATGTTCATTCCTATGAGTGGGCTATTTATTTCTTGATTGATTATGGTGTATAACTAAGGTTTTGAAGGATTTAGTTTGAATTTTTGAAATATACTTATTCTATAATTCACCCCCCTCTCAATTATTTTACCTCTAACAATTTGTATTAAATATGACCTTTTGTATTAGTTTAACCACTTGAAGATAATCTTAGGTACAATGACAAGTTATTAGGGTTTCTCTATTAAGCAAGCTTTGTTGCTCAATAGATCCAATTATGCTTTATGTAATGTAATAATCAAGACCTACATCATGTCCTTGGGTTTTAAAACTTGTTAATATATTTTTTATGGTTATTTCATGCCACCTACTCCTCTAGCTAGTGTTATTGATAAGAAGCTTAGTGAGAATGAGTCCAAAGCTATAAATGTTATCATTTGTGGTCTTTACTAGTTTGATTTCACCAAGGTAATCCATTCAAAGTAGACAAAGGAGATTTGGGATAAATTTCAGATCATCTATGAATGATATTCAAAATTCAAGTTCAACAAACTATAAACCTATCAAAGGTAATTTGAAAGTCTCAAAATGAAGGAAGAGGATACTATGGCTTCCTATCTTTTAAGAGTTGATGAGATAGTGACTATGATCAAAGGCATGGGAGAGGTTATTTAAGAAATAAATATAGTGAAAAAGGTTTTTATATCTCTCACTTTCAAATTTTATTCAAAATTACCTATTATAGAATAAATTCATGATCTCACCAAAATAAAGATTGGTGAATTGCATGGCATTATTTTTGCTTATGAGATGAGATTTAGTGAGGAAAAACCACCAAAGTAATAAGAAACTTTAAATGTATAAAATAATCCAAAGAAGAAGTTCCAAGGTAAGAAGGTCAAGGATGATGATATTTTGGATATTGTTGATGATGAAATAATAGCTCTATTAACAAGAAAACTGAAAACAAGTTTAGACAAGTTTAAGGGCAAAATTCACTTCAAATGTTTCATTTATGTAGAGATAGGTCACTTTTACAATAAGTGACCACATAAGCATAAGGGAAATGATAATGAATAACATGAATAATATCATGATTATGATAAGAATAAATTTAGGTCTTATAAGAGCAACAATAGTTTCAAAATGTATAATGACCAAAATAAGTTTTACAAGGACAATATGAGTCTTTACACCAAGGGATATTTCAACTCATCTGATGAGAATGATGGTAGTGATTTTGAGTATGATCATGAAGATAATGGTCCTACTAAATATGAATTTCTCTTCATCACTGAAGAAGGTATATGATCATATCAATAATAATTTGTTGATGTGGTTTTTATGCACACCTTAGATAATCAGGTAGCCTCTAATGTTTAGGTATCTCAATGGAGAATAACTCCACACTAGGGCATGAGTTATAGGTATAAATTCTAAACAACCTATTGATGTAATATTTAGTAGGGAATGCATATTATTGATAAGGTTTTTGGATAGAGGTATGATCTATAAAGGGTAGTGAATTCTTATGTGAGTTTGATGGATAGTTAGTTGCTAATTGAAAGTGGGTGGGTCTCAAAAAAAACTCAAAAAAGAGGGAAGGGTAAGGCATAGGGATCAATATGATTCATCTATAGGGAAATAAATTCCTAAAACCATATAGATTTCAATTTCCATGCATGAATAAGAGAGATGAGTATGAGTATATAATTTTGGGGTTATAATTTTCACTTAAGAACAACACAAAATAGATATTAGTACTTGTTGACTCAGATCTAGTAGTCAACCAAGTCAAAAATAAATATCAATGTAAGTTATCTTATTTAAGAAGATATAATCATAGATTATGGGAGCCAATTGAAAACTTTGAATTTTTCAACATAATATCCCTTCCTAGAGAGAAAAATCAAGCTGTCAGTTTGCTAGCTACTATCATTAATGATCTAGAACCCCTTTAAGAATTTAATGTAAAAATTTTCTCCATTGAATTGGTGCCTTATCCCTCTATTCCTAATAACATATAAAATTTCCAAGTTTTTGATGATGACCAATAAATCACTTAGTTTCTAACCAATTCAAGGGAATTTGAGTCCCAAATAATTGATGACAAGGACATTAATTAGCTCTGTCAAGAGGAATCAGACATGAGAGGTATTATCTAACTTAAATAAAATTGTATCCCAGTTGGATTGGTCTCTTTGGAAGGGCTATTTGACATATACCCTCAAGACTAGTAACCTAATCAGTCCAAGGTTAATGAATCAAAATTTAAAAGAGAAAATCTATGAGATAAACATAGTCCACGCTATGTTAATATCATTCTTAATTGTACCCCAGAGGAGAGACAATGAGTGAAGGATTTAATCACTCAGTATAAGGATGTCATTGCTTGGACATATAAATACTTGAAAGTATATGACCCATAGCTCATTACTCATATGATTCCATTGAATCCTAATCACAAGCCATTTAGATAAAGGTAAAGACCAATCAATCCCATTTTAGAGCCTCTCATCTAGAGAGAAATGGAGAAGTTGTTAAGCACAAAAAATTATCTTTTTAGTGAGTTATTCTACTTGGGTGGTTAATTTGGTCTTAGTAAGAAATAAGAATGATGACATCAGAATATGTGTAGATTTTAGGAACCTAAATAAGTCTTATAAAAATGATAATTATCCTCTCCCTTCTCTGGATGAGGTGATATAGATAGTAATTAGTTATGAAATGATATCCTTCTTGGATGGATTTTTAGGCTATAATCAAGTATTAATGTAATCTAAGGATAGAATAAAGATAATGTTTACCATGAAATGGGTAACTTATGTATATAATAGGATGCCATTTGGCCTAATAAATATGGAGCAAACTTTCAACATATTATGGATCATGCTTTCAAAATATTTATAGGAAAATGCATAAGCATATATATGGATGATCTTACAGTATTTTCAAAGCATAGGAATGATCACATAAGTCACCTACAGTCTATATTTGAGAGATACAAAAGGTTTGGAATTTTTATAAACCCAAATAAAACCATATTTGGAGTCACTGAAGGAAAGCTCTTGGGGAAAATCATCACCAAAGACATGATCACCATTGATCCATACAGGGTTCAAGTAATTTTGAAGATTACACCACTGAATAACAAGAAAGATATCATATCATTTTTGGAAAGATTAAATTTGTAAGTAATTTAATCTTAAGATTTGTAGAGATTGTTAGGCCTTTGAATTCCATGCTCAATTAGGATGCAAAAATAGAGTGGACAATTGAAGCCTAAAAATCCTTTTAGGACATTAAAGATGCAATATCATAGGGTCTAATATGAATCATTCTAAATTTAATGAAATATTTTTACCTATATTCATTCACTTTAAAAAATATAATTGATGTTGTCATAATGTAAAAGAGGGATGATACCAATCATATAATCATGTTCATGAGAACAAATATGAAAGATGCAGAGCTTAGATATTCTATGATCAAAAAATAGATTTTGGACCTTATCAAAGTATTGAAGAAGTTTTAGCATTAAATCTTGTGGAATCAATTCATTACCATTGTGTCTGATCTTGCTATCAATATCACCCTAAAATAAAATGAATTAGGATAACATCAAGGCAAATGGATTATGAAATTAAAAAAAATTGATATAAAAATCAAGCCTACAAAAATCATTCAGGCTCAAGTTATCATTCAGCTCATGACTGAACCTGATCTATGCATCACCATTGAAGAGATATGCGAGGCTTAAGTTTCCAAAGGAGAATGATATATCGATGTCATACAATATTTTATTATAGTTACTTGTTCCTTGAAACTTAATAGAGAATGAAGGAGAGTGTTAAGGATGAAATATATTCATTACATGATTAAGAAGGGAATTCTCTATAGAATAAATTATGAATGCATTTACCTCAAGTGTGTGTCTACAGATGAAGCTAATGAAATTTTAGAAAAATTGCTTCATAAAATAGATAGTGGTCATCCTTTTAAGAATAACACATCCCATAATATATTTATAATTGGTTAATAATGGCAAAAAGTTTTCAAATATGCTCATGCTCATGTTAGAACATGCCATGAATTCCAATCTCTAGCCAAAAGAGAAGTACATACAACAATACCCTCATGACTAATTATTGAAGGAATACCATTTTCCCAATGGGGTTTAGACATCATTGGTGTCATCAACCCAAATTCCTCAATAGGCCATGAGTTTGTGATTAATAATATAGACTAATGCACTACATGGATCGAAGCCATAGCCACAACTAATTATAGAGCAGAAGATGCGATTCATTTCTTAGAGGAACACATAACAACTAGATTTGGAACACCTATTTCATTGGTTTATGATAATGGAATTTATTTCATATCAACATAATTTATTAAGTGTGAAAACAACTAGATTATTATCAGGTTAGTCTTTAACCATTACCCTTAGGGAAATGGACTGGCAAAATCAATAAATAAGAATATGATAGATGTAATTAAAAAATCAATAGGGGATAAGCCCATGGACTGGCATAATTTATTGAAGTATGCTCTTTGGGTGGACTAAATGAGATAGAAAAAAAAACTTAGAGCTTCACCCTATCTATTGGTCTATGAATGTAGGCTTGTATTTCCAATTATGTTAAAGTTGCCCACTTATCAGTTCATGCAAGACTACATGGAACCATGTGATGAAGTGGAATCAAGATTAATAGACATAATAGAAATGGAAGATTTAAGAATTGAGGCATTATATAAATTCATTAAACATCAATATGTGGTTAATAGTTAGTTTGATAAGAGATTAAAGGTTAAAGCATTGAATTTGGATCTAGTAGTAATTTGGAATAAATCCCATGAGAAGAAAAGACAACGTGACAAGTTTGCCCCACTATGGACTAGACCATACCAAACTTTAGATATATTTAGAAATAATGCATTTTGTCTGAAGGACCTTCAAGGAAATGAGCTCACATATCTAATCAATAAATAGTTCCTAAAGCACTACTTCAATATTATGTTGATTATAGATATTACTAACTGATAAGATGTGGATGAATGTAGTTGTAATATTAGATTAGGTTCATACATTATTAGATTAGTTTTATAATTTATTAGATTAGTTTCATGATTTATTAGATTGGTTTCCTACTTTATTAGATTAGTTTCTTATTTTCTTAGATTGTTTTTTGGATTTCTTGGATTTGTTATTTTTTATGGCAATCTAAATCATGTTTTTTTATGTAACCAAGATGAAATCCATAATAATTGAGCGTATGCTCAAATAGACTTGTAGAAAAGGGATAAGTCAAAAATAATAAATAATTTGGGACTTGTCTAAAAATTGGGTGCATCTTTATGTTTTGAGTCCTTAAGATGAAGATAGGTAATCATGGATTATTTTGGATGCTGTCACAATTGAATACTTTCACCACGTATGTGAAAGTTGCTCTCAGAGTGTTTCATAAAAATTTAGAAAGTTTTATTATTTTATTGGATCAATTACACTTATCATATTAAATACTTATTGAAATTGATAATTATGGGTATAGATGTCACTGGCAGGGATGTTCTAGTAATGATTTGTTTGATAATTATACTAGCTCACTAGGGTTATAGCTCTTCTCTTTTCATTCAAGAATAAAAGTAAAGTAAAATAAGAAAAGAACCAATGAGTTTGAATGAGTGAAATAAATATAAATTAAATAAAAAGGCTCACATGATAAAATAAGGTTAATGTACCATGCATCATGGTTAAGAAAAAATAATCAAAAGAGAAAAAAAGAAGCCTAAGGTATCTCTGTCAGGGCTATGGATGCCTAGGTGGTAGTAGAGAAATGCCTAAGTTTCTCTTGATTTAATTAGATTTAAGAGACATTGGAATGAAACCTACAACTTCATCAAGCCTTAGAAAATTACATTAAAACAAGGGTTAAATAAACTACACATTTGACACACATGGATCCAAGGAATTAGAAGGCAAGTATGCTATATAAATTAACTTAGGAGTCCCTTTCATACTTTTGATTCTATTATTTTTTTGTGACACACTTCATGATTGATTTAAGGATTACTAACCAAAGTTGAGGATTTTTTAATAATCAAGAGTATTCCTATTGTGAGTCACCATTTGTTGTATCTAACAACCCCTCTTTTCTTCTCTAAGGAGAAATAGGAACCCACTTTTTTAAAGATTTGAGCCTTAATTTTTGGGTCTCTCTTCTATATTATTGTTTAAATTTTGGGAATGATTGATTATTAATCCTCATACTTTGATAAATGGACATCATATTCATGTATTATTTTATTGAATAACTTTACTAATGCTTTTTAAGAGTTTTGAATATACATATTTTTGGGACTTAGGCAATTCAATGGAATTTATTCAAGGATTTCAATTGTTAGAATTTTTTTTGGGCATTCCATTCAGATATTTTGTCTGATGGGTTTAGTTTTTGGGTTCCATGTTTTGGTATTTTATCCCATGACTTTTTGGGGTTTGTGTTTTTGAAACTTCTTTTCATTCAGACTTTGGTCTTTAGAACTTTTTTCCAACACAAATTTGGCCTTTCAATAGGTTGCATTAGATATTTTGTCCAAAATAATTTCCCCAAAACAATTCATTCTTATTAGAGTTTTGGTCACAAACATTTTATCCAATGAAAATAACTCTTCATAACTAGTGCCATTGACATTTTATCTAATGGAAATAGGACTTTGAGATTTTTATTATGAGTCTTTTATAAATATTGGTCCTCAACATAAAACCCAAATACCTGAATATCAAGAACAAAATAGTGAGTTTATATACTTATCCAAATAAAGTTAAAATTTTTCCAAATAGTATATGCAAAAATCCCTTACCAATGTAAACTAATGAAATTTAAATTATACAGTGAACTAAAGGAAGTGAACATTGGGCATTTAATATAATTTAAGGTAGTATTTAATGTGACAATCCATATAAATGGTGTCCATAAATTTAAGCTGTCATTTATATCAAAGAAAACTTGTAATCAAAGTCTACTACTCCTCAACATCACAAAAGAGCCCTCGCTACTATCTTGAGAGCAATATGTAAAGAATCAGTGACTAGATTATAAGCATGGATTGATTATACATCACATAATATAAATAAGGATATTACAAGAAATAATGATGGCATATTCATCTAAGATATTTTTAGGAAAATTTCCACCATCTTGATACTCAATCAAGGATTCCATAGAGTTTACTAATACAGTCTTTGACACTACAATTTTTGGTAATCAATATGCAAATTATTTAGAGGTATGGGATTTTATCAATCTATAGATATATTCTCACTAGATGTAGATAATATCATACTCTCTAAGTGAGTGTTTATCAAGGACTTACTTGTCCTAAAATGACAAAAAATACACTTTACAGATGCCAAGTCGAAGTTGATGCCATGCATCAACCTCTTACAAGATTGATTCTTCTCAAGTAAGATGGTACATAATGTCTTCATCATTATAGAAATAAGATAATCATCACATGAATTTTAGGATATTTTTTTTTTATGATTATAAATTTACCATAGGAGATCTTAGTGTTTAAAGATCACTTCTCATTTTAGAATCCAAAGGATTTAGAGCATGAGTTATAGGTATTTGGAAATTAAGATGCCTGTGGTGAAATAGAAGAAAAACAACATAGACAATTTCATGATATTTATAAAGTTTGATGTTTAAGATCCATCTTGGTGCCTTATTTTATGAATCTTGATGTTAATTTTGATAGTTTGGTCTAGATCTAAACTATTGACTAAACTAAATGGTTATGAACAATGTTTTAAACTAAAGTGAATTCTTTAAAGAAATAGCAAAAGGAAAGTGTAGAGTAAGAAAGAAATGATGATTTCTAATCTTTGATTGTGAACATATTGACAAAGTTTCAAGAATTACCAAGCATGATATTAACCAACATATAGTGTAAAGTAGCCTAAGCTCACATTTCACTATAAACCAGGCCTAATTCTAAAGATAAGATGACAATATAAGTAAGAATTGGATTTAATTTAAAAGTTTTATACCACATCTAGATATCTGATGCACATATTTATTGTAGAGCAAATAAAACAAATAAAACTCAATCTCATTCAACTAACCTAACCTAACATTACACAAGTTATCAACCCTATAATTAATTATCTAACTTAGTATTCCCATAAACTATTCATATTCAAACTTAGACAAACAACTGAGAAATTTAGTAATTCAAACACATCAACCCAGATAATTATTACAAAATTCCTTGATATTTTGATTAATTTCTTAAAAGTGGTACTAAAATATCTTAAAGTATCTCTCTATTACCAATGGTAATACATGCCTTTAGAGAAGACCTAGGTAGTATATCAGTTAGTTTAAAGATATAGGTGTACAAAAATAAATATAGTTGTATTTGTAACAAACTATGATACATGTGTCTTTTACAATCATGCTAACCCAAATGCAACCATGGTAACAAACTAGTGTGTGCCTTTTACAAAAGAATATGCCACCTCTTAGGTAAACCATAATTAAAACATTAGATGTGGGGCCCCTTGTCATTGGAGGATGCTCATAGCTCACTCATGTTATTCATCTAATAAGCCTAAGTCTATAGCAAGAATTGTGATATGCTCCTCCTCTTGATTAGCTAGCTCATCAAAATCTTTTTCATTCCTATCCAAAATCTTACCTAATGCTTCTGACTTCATTGATCCTCTCCTCTACATTAAATATAATGTCTAATATTCTAATATTATCTTTCCCTAATTATCTTTGGATTTTACCCTTAATTTCTTGAGTCACCAAAGTGGCTCTCTATTGGAATTCCTCATCACTAATAATCCCTAGGGTAGTGGGATATGCAGAATCCTCAAGCATAGTTCATAGGAGCCTCTCAATTTTGGCCATGAGATATTTCTCCTCCTTAATAAGTTCTTCCATTTTGTTATCCCAAGCACTCAAGGATTAGACTTTGCTTACAAAAATTCCTAAAATAGCACTTAGGTACCCCATGCTAATGGCTTTAAAATTTGGTATTTGCTTCTTAACCTAAATATTAAGAAGTTGGGTAATCTTATCCTCAGAAGTTTTCCATTGAGTAACCAGCTCCTTTGCTAAGGTGTCCTGGTTTTATAGTGCATCCTACCTTAATTTCATAGACTTTAATGCTTTGAACATGTTGTGTAATGAATCCTTAGGCATTTTAATCATATAATTTGGCACTGAGAGAATTACTCGAGTTTGCAATTTCATTTTTTCCTTCTTTAGGTTCTTAATTATTTGCACCAATCCCTAGACACCAAATCTAACCTATTGAGATTGAGACTTAATTAAACTTTCCACATCCTCCTCATGGATGGGATCATCTCCAATTTATTGTCCTCTAATATGGGTTATCCCTATGAATGGTTCCACAATTTGAAAGGTGAATTCTTATTGATCGACCATGACTGTCCTTATGGTGATCCTTTCCAATCATGTCATGTCTAGGTTAAATTAGATTTTAGCCTCTAGATCCTTAAACTCTAGGGGCTTAGGCACCTCCATAATTTCACTACCAGAGGATCCTAGGGTTTTAATTTTCTATTCCCCCTAAATATGTCAAATCTATATTCTTCTCTCTTCTTGATTTTCCACTATGTCCTTGATCCATGGTTTGATGTTATCATGTATTGTCAAGATAACTTGTGTCAAGGCCCATGAAGGAGAGATATATGGGATCTTCTATAAATTCTCATAGATTAATTAGTTAGGGATGAGTGGTCCATGGATTGTATTCTCATCACTGAAGAGGTTAGATTCACTAGTAGGGTGAGTAAAGGTCAACCTAGGCTTCTTCCTTGGAGTCATAAGAACCAAGGCCAACTTTGCTTTCCTTTTTTAACTTTTTCCAATAAAACCATCTCCTTCCATACTTATTTTTAGGGATCGTATTCATTATTTTAGCCATATGATGTTGTTATATCAATGAGAGCACCTTATAATGTCTCTTTTGGCTCAAGAGCTATCATGTCAACAAATTCCATAGGAGAAGGTAGATTTTATGGCAGTTCTACAAGTGAGGGACCTTTCCTAGGTCTGTGTTCCAATCTTGGTTATCCAACTTTCTCTTTTTCTTTATCCTATCCATCTTGAGTTTGTTTAAGTTGAGGTTATTTGGTTTGAGGTTCTTTTTAGTGGGGTTGAGGTTTAGATGGATTTCCTTGATCAGATGGCTCCTTATGAGTGGTCCTAGATATACTCAACAAAAAATAATATTGTAAGGGATGCAACTACCATATCTCCCCTATAGTCTTATTGTCCTTGATTAATCTACATTCCAACTTGATATTATAGATTTTGAATTTGTAGATAAATTATTTATAATTCTTTGCTCTAATATATATTCCATCATTGACACCTAGCTTATGTTCATATTCAATCTTAGGGACCATTCTCTCCTTAATGTGGTTAACCACCCTACCCCTAGGGCCCCACATTTTAAGGTCATCCAATTGGAAATAAAAAAAATTATTATATGTTACCATGATTTCTAACTACTTCTAATATTTGATTACAATCTTCTCAATATCCAATGGGAGGGGGTGGATTTGGCCTTTCTACTTCTCATTACATACCTTTCTACACCCTACATTATTTGGAAGGTAATTTCTTGCTTGAAAAGGTTCTTGGGGACATGGATTGGTAGCTTTTAAGGTTGGGTTAAGATCCCCACTATCCTAATGATAGTGTAATTTGGATAATACCATACATCTCCCATGGTTTTTATCTATATCTTGATAACGGGATGCAATATTAGCATAATAAATCCTATGATGGCTTCATATATGGATAATAAAACATAATCATAGATAAATTTCATATGGTTCATGTACTTGAATATGTATAATTTGAAATAGTGGTGAGAACTTGTGGTTCTATAATCAGGGGACCAATTCTAATGTTAGGGAAGGATACAGAGGCAAGAATGGAATCCAATAGATATGACATCATATATAATTGCTTAGAGGTATGTATTTTGATGGCTATGAATTACATAGCTAATAAGAATTTAATTAGGTATCTTATTATAGGGGTCAATTTCTCTTCTATCATGAAGTAGACATATGACACACAGACTTTATTTACATATGTGGTGGAAGGGGAACCAAAGGATTGATTCAATAGGGTCATCCATATTCTAATGCCTTCCATAAATTAGGCAATGGGAATCATGCCATCTAGGATTTTGAATACATGGGGTACTTATATTAACTAGGGTGTAAGGACTGAATCAAGGTCTTGGGTGTTAGCCCAGTTGCTCATGCTAGGGAGGTTGAAATGGGGTAAGGGGAGATTATAATAGGTTTTAAAGGCCATAAGAGAGATTCATGCCACCATTTTATAACTACCCTTCTAAATGATCTATTCCCCATCTATCTTAAAATCAATAAATATGGGTATAAGGACATCAATGTAGTGCATTACCTTTGGTTTTATTGTAGCATAGTAGAGACCAGCCATTTGAATTGTAGCAAAGTCATTATACCTTTGATTCATTATGGTATTCCTTTTTTCCTCATAGGAGATAGGCTACAATTAATATATCAAAAAGAATAATTTGGACCAATTCCTAACTATATGGATGTTCAGGGCTACCAGGTCTAGCTCTGTATCCTTGAAAATCCTTCCTTCATTATCAAAGGTTAGATAAAGTTCAACTTCCATATTTAATTATTGCCTATCAGCTACCATTTCTAATGTTACTAAATTATCCACACTAGATTGCCAAGGGTTCTTATTATAATATTTGTTCTTAGGAGCACAATATGCTATCTTGATTGAACTATAACCAATTAAATTAGTTTAGGTCTTTTTTTATAGAGGGTTTAGGATTTAGAGCTTTAATGGTAGGAGATATTTAGGCTTTAACTTCATATGTGCTTTGGACTTGATGGAGACCCTTTTTATTTGTAACCTTGCATTTTTGAGTTTAGAAGATCTTTGATTTTGAATTTTTATGCTTATATGGAGTCTATGTGGCACCATTCTAGGATTTTTGTGTCAATTCTCATAAGTGTCATTTAGATACTATCTATTGTAATTTTAAAGGCTTATTTTATTTCACACCATTGGATCAAATCCAGTGAGCAAAATTGATCGATCCAATGTAAATCCAATTCCTCTTTTATTGGTCTATGAATCTCCTAGTTTTTAGCCATGACACTTAGAATTCTCATAGATCCTTTTTGTGTTGTATATCATTTCATTAGTTGTCACCTTGGTCAAGCACTGGTCATGTGTTGATCTCATGGAGCTTTAAAATGTCATCGAGCCTTTTGCACTATTAGATCAAATCCAATGATTGAGTGATTATCATTGATCTTTGTGAGGTCCTGATCTTTTGATTGGACATCTTTATTAGGTGGGCCCCTTTATTTCTTCCTTTCAAATATTAAGTTACCATGCATCTGACCTTACCTTTTGAATTTTTCTCCTATTCCACATGCCATTAGATTAAATCTAGTGAGTGAGTGATTATTTTTTATCTATCATGGTGCACATTGTTTAAGCTAAATGCTTTTAGTTAGGCTACTTCATCTGATCAAATCTAGTAAGCAATCATCAATTGTAAGATCCTATAAAGAGTGAGGGAGATAATTGTTAGACTTGAAGACATAAAATCACTTAGCATAAGGTATTAATTCTAAGGTTGAGATAATTATAAATGACTTAATATTAATGACCTAGGCTAAGTTATGTAATGTAAAAAGGGACATCATAGAACCATGTTAAATTAGACTTGAGGAACTTAGTAAATAAAAGGGGAAAGAAACAATGAAGATTTCAATTTATATTATGAAAAAATGACTTAAACCCTTGTTTATATATTCTTTTAAATTATTTCCTACCAATTTGGTTCCCTCTAATATTTGAAATTGAATCAAGGGCTACCCAGGGCTTCTAAACATAAAACCCTAAATCCTCCCTAGAATCTACAAAATGACTCACATAACCTTGTTATCAGGATTAGTCTAAAATAAGAGGATTAAATCACATAAGAAAGTTCTTTAATAAATTAGATGATATTATAATTTTGTTAAAGATGTCAATGTTCAGATGGTTCCAAACTCTGGCACAAAGACTTCTCAAGGGTCCCCAATTTTTAAATAAAAAGGGGGTATGTTGGTCCCAAAATATGGAAAATTTTTGGGGGAAACATAGAAATATATTAGAAATTTAAGACTCTTATTTTAGACAAACATTGAGGTCATCATTCCACTTAATCAAAGAAACTACCATCTATATCTAATTGGGGTTGAAACAAACTTTGCACTTGCAGATTTGAGGTCAAACATTAGGACATACCTAAGTTGTGTGTGTGTTTTTATTACACTTACTATTTACTATAAGTTTCAAGAAGAAATGATTATCCTCCTACATTCAATTACTTATACTAACCTAGGGTACACTAAACATTTATTATGATTCATGGTTTTGCTTGGGGAGGGCTTGGATATTGCTATGTTTCCAACCAAGTGTCTATAGCCTCAAAAGATATACCTTTGGCTCCACTCATGGCCTTTCCAAATTGCCAACTAGGCATCTATAGCCCTAATGGAGGATGCCTAAATCACCTTTGTATGAAATCTTAATTTTTTACTTTATATTCTTATTCTTTTTTTTGTATTTTTGGATATTTATGCTTTTAGTAAGGTTGGGAACCAAGATAGCCAGGTTTAGGGTTTGGTCAAATATTTGATTTTGGGAGGATCACTCAGTGATGTAACTCTTATCTTAGGCATGGATGATGATTAAGTGCTAGTTGATGTCATACTCTTGATAATTTAAATCTCCAATCCTTGAGTGTAAATCTTCTTAAAACCATCATGGATCCAAGGTCATGACTTAGGTCTCATGGGATGGATTTCTCTCCACCTATTTATACTCATCTCCTCTAAGCTATAACATAATGCTAGGTTTTATGACCATGGTTGCCTTTATATGGGGTTTTTACCTTAATTTAGAATTGGGGCACATCTTGAGTAAAATTCATAACTTTTAGGCCCAAGGATGTCTATAATGACATCTTGAAATCAAGGAAAACAACAAGAGAGAAACACATAAAAAAGGAAGAAAGAAAAACAGGGAAAGCAAATAAATATGAAAAAACATATATACAAACTAGGGACAAGAAAGGAAAGATGCTCAGAGTAAACTAACTAGCCTACCTACTCTAATCTAATCACCTTACATCTTACTCCATGAAGGCCCTGGGATGGATGGTAGAGAAGTAATGCTTGATGTATTTCCCATTAGTAGGCAATATGAACTCTACCCCTTGCAAATATTTGACCTTGAAGGTGTTATTCCCTAGTGTCTCTACAATTTGGTAGGGACCAATCCATAGGGGTGTGAAATTTCCATTCTTACATATGGGTTTGAATGCTTTATCCCAAAGGAGTACTGAGTCTCCTTGCATGAACACTTTAACTTTAGAACTTTTGTCAAACCATATTTTCACCATGGCTTGGTGTCTACTGAAATCAAAAAAATCCTTTACTCTATCATCTTTCATCTGAATCATTTCTAATAACCTAGAATGGGCATGTTCTTGACTTTATTCCATATATTTTTGCATAATTTTATATGTAGGCAATTTGAGATGATGGTAAAAATGGTCTCCTACCCATACACCATCATAAAGGGTGAAGCCTTCAAGTTTTTCTTTATCCTTATTCTATTATCTCAAAGTGAAAATTTGAGTAGGTTATGCCAATTTGTAGGTTTATCTTCTACAAACTTCTTGATTTCCTTCATGAGGTTTTTATTTGTAGATTCAGAAACACCATTCCCTTGGGGATAGTGATTGGAGGAAAATTTAAGTGTAATACCATTATCATAAGCCCATTTAGTTATCTCAATTTAGATGAATTTATACCCATTATCACATACCAAAGAGATTGGGGTCCCAAATCTAATACATATATTATCCTTTAGGAAATTGATAACTTTTTCCATTTTATATTGCTCAGTGGCCACTACCTCAGTCCATCTATTATAGTAATCCATGGTAGTTAAGATGTATTTGTGACCTTGAAATGAGTTAGGGTTGATTAATTCAATAAATTCTAGACCCCATTTGTAAACAAATTTTCAATCATGAATGGTTGTAGAGGCATAACTACCTTTGGCTCTTTGGTGCTAAATATTTGGAAAGAGTGGCATTCTATCACATGCTTATGAGCATCCTTGAATATAGTAGGCTAATAGTAACAAGCCCTTAGTATTTTTTGAGCTATCATTCTTCTATAGGGATGTCCAGTGCCTAGCTTTTCATGTAAGGTGGCCATAATTTGGGTGGCTTCTTTTTGAGAAACACATCTCAGGTAGATTCCTTCAAAGTTATTTTTGGATAATATTCCATCCTTGATTAGGTAGTGGGTTGCCTTGATCCTCAAGGCTCTCCTTTTCTCCCTAGATAAACCTATAAGACAAGTACCATTTATTATAAATTTTATGATTGAATCACACCATTATTTTTTTTTAAAACTATGTTAGCTTACTTGCATGATACTTATCCTAGTGATAGTATTAGAAATCATCTAATTCAAACCTTATAACCTTACCAACTTTTATACCTTTATCTCCAAGTCATATTCCTATAAAACTAACATCCACTTACCTCTGCATTCCCTTAGCTCATTTTGACTCAACATAAGATTAGCGGTAGGGTTAGGTAGAATAACATACACCATATTTCTGAGGATGTAGTGCCTAAACTTATTTATAGCCTTTACTAGTGCATATGCTTACTTATCAATCATAGAATATTTTTAAAAAAAATTATTAAGATTAGTACTCATGAAGGCTATTGGGTGGTCACACCCTTCATCTTTTTGAGAATATAGTAGCCATAGTGTGGCCAGATGTAAAAGAGTAAAGATAGAAATCTTTTGAGAAATCTAGACATATCAACATTAGAGCTTGGCTAATGGCTTCTTTGATGTCACTAAATTATTTCTTGGATTATTAATTATAGATTACCTTGGCATCTTTCCTGATCATGTCATTCAATATCTTGATAATTTCTACAAAACCTAAAATAAACTTCTTTACAAAATTCATTTTTCTAAAGAATGACTTTAGTTCCTTCCTACTATTTGGAAGCTCAATTCTAGACATGCCCTCCACTCTTTCAAGGTTTATCTATGTACGTTCCATCTTTGGTTAAAACATGTCCTAAAAATTTTCCTTTAGTTACACAAAATATGCTTTTCTTAGGGTTCAATAAAATGCCATACCTTCTATATCTTTTGAAAACTTGTTGTAGGTCCGTGAAGTGATCTTCCCTATTTTTAGAGAAAAATGTTAAATCATCCATATAAATTATGATGCACTTACCAATTATACCTTGGAAGGCTTGATCCAAGGCTCTTTATAAGGTATCCCTTGCATTTATTAGTCCAAAAGGAATCCTTTTGTAAGAAAGGGTTCCCCACTTTGTTGTGAAGGTTTTATTCATCATGTCTTCTTTGTCAACCAATACTTGTCTATAGCCTAAAAATCCATCAAGGAAATACATCATGGATGAACCTAAAATAGTTTAAACTACCTAATCAAGATAAGGGAGGGGATAATTGTCCTTAATTGATGATATATTTAAATTTTTGAAGTCAATACAGATCCTAATCTAACCATTCTTCTTCCTAGCTAGCAATAAATTGGCCACCAAAGTTGAATGTCTGATAGGAAAGACTAACCTATCATCTAATAACCTTTTAACCTATTTTGATATCATATGTTCCAGCATGGGGTTCACTAGTCTTTGTTTTTGTCTAAAAGGTTTACAAATTTATTTGAGGGGTATGGTATGGGTAATTACCCTTAGATCAAAGATCTTTAGTTCATCATAGGACCATGTTATAACATTCTTGTACTTGGTAAGGAGTTCTTTGGATTTCTCATTTTCAAAATTTGTACAAGCCTTTCCTACATTCACTATTTAGGGTTGCTCTTGGAGGCCAAGATCCATAGTATTGTAATCCTTCCACTCACCTTAGGGATTTTAGACACCTCAACTAGTTTATCTTGATCAAACAATCTTTCTAGAGCAATCATCCTTTTAGGGATTTTGTTGTCATTCAGTTGAAATACCTTTCTATCAATCTTGTTCCCTCTAATTTCATTTTCATCAAATTCATCAATGACATGGGTTTCAAACCCAAAATTGGTTAATAAATACAATATATATTGGTCATCATTAAAGTCTTCAAAATGATTAAAATTATCAAGAACTAATGGACATGAGACCATTTCAATACTAAAATCAAGGGAGTCTAGATTAGGCATGAGATTTGATGCAATGGATGCCAACTCATCCATAGCTTGGTTTTCTTCCCTAGGAATGGAGGTGATGTTGAAAGCATCAAAACACTCAATTAAGTCCAAAAATATAAACTTATACTTCTTGAGGTATGATATTTTACATTTCTACCTACTCCTAACTTGGTTGACTACTAGTTTAGAGTCATTAGGAACTAGTAGTTCCTTAGATTTATTCTTGATATCAAATTACAAACCAAGGATGAGAGCTTCATATTCAAAAAGATTATTGGTGTAAGGTAATTTGAGTTTATAAGAGGCATGGTACCTTTTGCTAGTACGATCAGTTAAGTTAATGCAAACACCTAATCCAACCTTGTATCTAGCACCATCAAAATGTAATTTCCATATCCCAATAGGAGGTTCCCTATCCTTCAGATCATTTAAACTATAAACTTCTAGGGTGAAAACCCATGAGTTTAAGTCAATTATGTTGACCCTTTTATCTACAACATTATACTCCATTATCATATGTTTCATTCTTGGTTTCCTCCCAACTCTAATTTGATTTGTGGATCCTTTCTAAGGTAGCCATAAGTGGGAGTAATCAATTGGTGTATACCCATTTAAGGATTTATTCCATTCCTTTCTCAATAAGATCCTATAGTCATATGGAATATCAACCACCTGAATGTCAATGAATTGTTGAATTTGAGGTTCAAAAGCTATCTGTATGTGAACATTTAGAATTTCTCCAATTACCTTTACCCTTGACTTGTATAAATGGGTGAAAATCTTATCATTATTGATGGGGATTAAGCCATGTTATTTTCATATAGTAGAAAGCATGATATTTGTAGAGGTACCTAAGTCTAACAATTAATTATGCAAGATTTTACCAAACATCTTATTTGTGAATAAGAAAGGGGCGATTCAGCTTTGGCCTTATGTACTATTACATTGTCATGATAAGTATTAGGATTTTTATTGAATTTTGAGGACTCCAATAGTAAATCTCTTTGCTCTATGATCTGTGTTAACTCATGCAAGGTGATGTTGGCCTTGATTTTCTTCATGTCTTCAACAATATTATATCCATTCTTTCTTGATGAATCAATATTAGGCTTGAAGTAACTTCCTCTAGGTGGCTCATGGTCAATCCTTTAAGTAGTGTCAGGAGGGGTCCCATAGTTATTAGGAGGACTTGAAGTGGTCAAAGGTTGCTTCTATTCTCTATTCCTCAATGGGTAAGTATTTTTTAAGAACTATTGAAATGCATGGATTTCCTTAGGGATCTCATTTAGTTCATTTTCATCTAGAAAGGGTAAATCAAAGGTTTCTATTATGTGGATCTAGTCAAAAGGCTTAGGGCTAGATGTATTTTCATTATTATCCTAATTAGGGACTACTTAAAATGTATCTAGTTCTTCCTGAAAAGCTTCAAAGGCTTTTTAAAACTCAATGCAATTAATCTCACCATGTTTAGCAGTAGCATTCACTCTATAGGGTAATTCTTTTTACTATTGTAGAAGCTATCATTATGAAACCATTTCTTGGTCTATTGAATTTTTGGAAAGTAAAGTTCCTTCCCAAATTTTCATGAGTATTACTAACTTGTTTTTTCAATTGGAAAAAATTAGTGCTAAGTTTTTAAACCATCTTTAATATAGACTCATTATCTCTCTTAGGTGTCTCAAAAAAATGGAGTTGCTTATTGTTTGAACCAGGAGTGGGTATTAAGGCATTTTGATCATTAATAGAATATCTATTAGTAGCTTGGTGAACCAATAATCCCAAATTATGATTAGGAGCAACATAAATAGTAGGTAAAATTTTTAAGTTTGGGGTTTTATTAAGAGATAGGGTATTTTGGTTATTATATGGAAAAAGGTTCAAATCAGGCATTTGTGGGATAACATTAGGGATAGAGTACACCATGTGGCTTTGATGTTGTATTTGATCACTGATAACCAATACCTTAGAATAGGATTAGACTAATGATGCTATAACCAGGATGAATCTCTTTAGAAATACAAAATTCATTAGATCTATTGCATCTTTGTAGATATCTAGGGCTACAACATTAGGTTTGTAAGTTTCCATAGTGCTACTATAAATTTTTTGGAATATGGCATTAAAATACCTTATAGGCTTATTAGCATCTCTTTTTATGGTTATAAATTGATGATAAATGACACAAGGATTGATAATATTCCAAAATTGATCAATGAAAATTGTGTTGAAATCATTCTAGGTAGTAATGCAGTCATTAGGCAAATTAAGGAACCATTCATACATTGCATCTTTGAAAGTAAAGGGAAATAGTCTACATGATACATCCTCATGTATGACATTTAATAACCTTAAAGTAGCTTTAAAAGACTTAACATGTTCTTTCATAGTTACAACACTAATAGGACTAAATATGGGCAAATATTTCTTAGGATTACATGGTAAATCATGGACTACCCCTTATACATTAATGGGTGAACTCCCTAGCCAATACATGCCTAGATGTGGTATAAATTCAAAGGTACCTTGAATAGGAAAAGTGGGTAAATACTTGTAATGTCTTCATCTACACTTTTCATACCTATTTCTCTAATGACTTTCTAGCTCTAGTAAAGTCTCTCTCATTTTTAAGCATGATCTGGTGTGAATCCTAGGCAATTCTCTCTTGAAGATGTGAAATACTATTTAAAACACAATACATCAAGTTAAATTTTACAAGAAACAAGGACCAAGCATGCATCCTAGGATGATTCTATAAATATTTACATAAGAAGTGATAAAAGACATCAAATTTCCCCAAAGGTAGATCAAGGATGTATCTTATTATGTGAATATAACTAATCCTTGCAAGTTTGACCTTGATATGGACCATAATTTATAAGGGATAAATTTATATTTCATAATAACAAGATGTTTCAATTTCAAATACTACATATCTACAAATTCAAAGCTATATTTTTTAGAATTAGCAATCATTTATCAAAGAACTATGATATTTGACTTAACAAAGCACAAAGATATGTCAAAAACCTCCAAAACCACCAATATTTACACTTTGGATTAGATATCTACCCAAAGGCATCAAGACTTCACCAATTCTAGGATAATTAACATCGAAAACCCTCCTAGCACCATCAGAGATTATTCCTATTAATGTTGCTAAATGTACCATAGGTGTTCTTAGTGTTTAAATAACTCTTCTCATTTTATAATCTAAAGGATTCAAGGCATGAGTTGCATTTATTTTGAAATTAGGATACTTATGGTGAAATAGAAGCAAAATAATGTAGACTCTTCCATGATATTTATAAATTTTGATGATTGGGAGCTATCTTGGTGACTTCTTTTATGAATATTTATGATAATTTTGGCAAACTGGTCTAGATCTAAACTATTGAGTAAACTAGATGGTTATGAACAATGTTTTAAACTAAAGTGAATTATTTAAAGAAATAAGAAAAGGAAATAGTATAGTAAGAAAGAAATGATGATTGTTTATCTTTGATTATGAAGATATTGAAAAAATTTCAAGAATCACCAAGCATGATCTTAACCAACATATAGTGTAAAGTAGCCTAAGCTCACATTTCACTACAAACCAAGCCTAATTATAAAGATTCGATGACAATACAAGTAATAATTGGATTTACTTTTAAATTTTTACACCACATCTAGATAGCTGATGCACATATTTATTGTAGATAAAAAAAACTACGTAACTCAATCTCATTCAACTAACCTAACATTACACAAGTTATCAACCCTATAATTAATGATATAACTTATTATTCCCATAAACTATTCATAATCAAACTTAGACAAGTAATTGAGAAAAATAGTAATTCAAACACATCAACCCAGATAATTCTTGAAAAATTCCTTGATCTTTTATATTAATTGCTTAAAAGTGTTACCAAAATAGCTTGAAGTCTCTCTCTATTACCAATGGTAATACATGACTTTATCAAAGAGATAGGTAGTATACCAATTAGTCTAAAAATATAGGTGTATAAAGATAAATATAGGTGTCTTTGTAACAAACTATGACACACATGTGTTTTACAATCATGTTGACCCAGAGGCAATCATACTAACAAACTAGAATGAGCCTTTAAAAAAGATTATGCCACCTCTCAAGTAAACCATAATTAGGATGTTGGAGGTGGGGCCCCTTATTATTGATGGATGCTCATATCTCACTCATATTATTCATCTATTAGGCCTAAGTCTATGATAAGATTTGTGATATGTTCCTCTTCTTGATTATCTAGCTCATCAAAATTTTGTCATTCCTATCTAAAGCTTATTTAATGCTTTTGGATTCATTGATCCTCTCCCCTACATTGAATATCATGTCTAATATTCTAATATTGTCTTGCCCTGATTTTCTTTGGCTTTTACCTTTGATTTCTTGAGTCACCCAAGTGGCTCTATGCTAGAATTCCTCATCATTGATAATCCCTAGGGTAGTGGGCTTTGTAGGATCCACACGCATAGTTCTTAGGAGCCTCTCAATTTTGGCCATGAGATCTTTCTCCTCCTCAATAATTTATACCATTTTACTATTCCAAGCACTCAAGGCTTGGACCTTTTCTACAAAAATTCTTGAAATGGCACTTAGTGCCCCATGCTGATGGCTTTAAAATTTTGTATTTGCTTCTTAATCTAAATATTAAGAAGTTTGGCAATCTTATCCTCAGAATTTTACCATTGAGTAACTAGCTCCTTGGTGAAGGTGGTCTATTTTTCTATTACATCCTTCCTTAATTTCATAAACTTTAATGCTATAATCATGTCATGGAATGACTCCTCAAACATTTTAATCATGTAATCTAGCACTTAGAAAATTGCTTGAGTTTTCAAATTATCCTTTTCCTTATTTGGGTTCTTAATTATTTACACCAATCCCTGGACACCAACCCTAGCCTATTGAGATTGAGCCTTAATTAAATTTTCCACATCCTCCTCGTGGATGGAAGCCTCTAAAAATTTTTATCCTCTAATATGGTTTAGCCTTGTGAATGGATCCACCTTTTGAAAGGTGAATTCTTCTAGACTGACCATGGCTATCCTTGTTGTGATCCTTTCTTATCCTGTCATGTCTAGGTTAAATTGGATTTTCACCTCTAGTTCCTTAAACTTTCAGGGCTCAAGTACCTCCATAATTACACTACAAAAGGTACTTGGGGTGTCAATTTTCTATTCCCCATAAATATTTTGAATTTATATTGTTCTCTCTTCTTGTTTTTCAACTATGTCCTTGATCCATGGTTTGATGTTATCATTTACTATCAAGCCAACATGTCTCAAGGCCCATAAAGGAGAGAGGTATGGGATATTCTAAAAATTACCATAGATGAACCAATTAGGAATGAGTGGTCCATGGATTAGATTCTCATCACTAAAGAGGTTGAATTCATTAGTAGGGTGAGTAAAGGTCAACGTAGGCTTATTCCTTGGAGTCATAAGAACCAAGGCCAGCTATGCTTTCCTTTTCTCCTTTTATAATAGAATAAGATCCTTATTTGATTCTTTATCTGAGCCATAGGTTACTGCTATATCAATGAGAGAACCTTCCAATGTCTCTTCTATCTCAAGATCTATCATGTCAACAAATTCCATGGGAAAATGTGGCTTTTATGGGAGATTTGTAGGTGAGGGACCTTCCTTAGGTCTATGTTCCAATAATGGCTCTCAAACTTTCTCCTTACCTTTATCTTTCCCATCTTGAGGCTATTTAACCTCAAGTTGTTCAGCTTGAGGCTCCTATTGGTGGGGTTGAGGTTTAGATGGTTACCCTTGATCAACTAGCTCCTCATGAGTGGTCTAAGATGGATCGAGCAATAAATGATATTCCAAGGGATGAAACTACCATATCTCCCCTATAGGCTTGTTGTCCTTTATTAATCTATGTTATAAATTGATATTGTATCTTTTGATTCTAGAGATCACTTCTTCAAAATTTGTTGTTCTAATATAGATGTCATCATTAACACCTAGATTATGTTCATATTCAATCTTAGGGGCCTTTCTCTCCTTAATGTGGTTAAACACACTACCGCTAGGGTCCTACATTTAAATTTCATCCAATTGGAAATCAAAATAATTCCTATGTGTTACCATGATTTACAACTACTTCCAGTTTGTGATTATAATCTTCCCAATATCCAATTGGAGGGGGTGGGTTTAGCCTTTCCTCTTCTCTTTACATACCTTTTCCACACCCTAGATGATTTAGGAGGCAATTTCTTGCTCAAAAATCTTATTGGGGACATGGACTAGTATCTTATAAGGTTGGGCTAAGATCCCCTCTATCCTAATGATAGTGTGATCTAGATATTAACATACATCCCCCATTGTTTCTATCTATCTCTTGATAAGTGGATAGAATCTTGGCATAACAAATCCTGTGATGGCTTTATATATGGCTGGGAAAACACATTAATAGATTAATTACATGTTCCTATACTTTAATATGTATAATTTGGAATAGTGGTGAGAAATTGTGGTTCTACCATTAGGCAACCAATTCCTTATGTCAGGGAAGGATACAGAGGCAAGAAGGGAATCCAAAAAATAGGACATCATATAAAATTTCTTAGAGGTCCATGTTTTGATGGCTATAAATTACTTATCCAAGAAGAATAAAATTAGGTCTCATACTAGAGGGGTCAATTTCTTTTCTATCATGAAGTGGATATAGGACACCTAGAATTTGTTTGCATATGTGGTGAAAGGGGAAACAAAGGCTTAGTTTAGTAGGGTCATGTTTATTCTAATGCCTTCACTAAATTGGAAAATGTGAATAATGCCATCTAGGGTTATAAATACATGGAATTCTTGGATTAACCAAGGTGTGAGGACGTAATCAAGGTCTTGGGTGTTAGCCTAGTTCCTCATGTCAAGGAGGTTGAGATGGGGTAAGGGGAACTTAGAATAGGTTTCAAATTACATAGGAGAGATGTATGCCACACTTTTGGAGATACCCTCTTGAATGATCCATTCCTAATATATCCTAAAATCAATAAAGATGCGTGCAAATACATCAATGCAGTGCATTTCCTCTAGTTTCACCATATCATGGTGGAGACTAGCCATTTGAATTACAACTAAGTTTTTGTAACTTTGATTAATTATGGCATTTTTATTATCCTCTTGGGAGATATGTTTAAATTTGTCTATTAATAAGAACAATTCAAACCAATTCCTAACTCCATGGATGTTTAGGGCTACTAAGTCTAACTCTGTATCCTTAAAAATCCTTCATTGTTAGAGGTTAGATAAAGTTTGGATTCCATCTTCAATTATTACCTTCCAACCACCATTTTTTATGTTAGTAAATTACCCACACTATATTTCTAAGGGTTCTTGTTATAGTATTTTTTATCAGGAGCACAATTATGCTATTTTATTGAACTATAATCAATTAAACCAATTTAGGTCTTTTTTATAGAGGGTTTAGGTTCAAAGCTTTAATGGTAGGAGATATTCAGGATTTAACTTCATACATGCTTTGGATTTGATGGAGACCCTTTTGATTTATACCCTTTCATTTTTGAGTTTAGAAAATCTTTTATTTTGACCTTTTATGCTTATGTGGAGTCCATGTAGCACCATTATAGGCTTTTCATGGCAATTTTCATAAGTGTCATTTGGATACTAGCCATTAGATTTTTAAAATCTTCTTTTATTTTGCAATATTGGATCAAATATAGTGAGAAATCATGATCCATTGATCTAAATCCAAGTCCTTGTATTTTATTGATCCATTAGTCTCCTAGTTTATGGTCATGACACTTAGCATTCTCATAGATCCTTCTCATGTTGTGTATCTTTTCATCAATTATCACCTTGGTTGAGCACTAGCAACATGTCAAGTTTGTGGAGATTTGAAAATCCATCAAGGATTTCTCACCATTGGATAAAATATAATGAGAGAGATATTTCTATTTATCTTTGTGTGGGGGTGATCATTTAATTAGATGTATTTATTAGGTGGGCCCATTTATTTCTTCCTTTCATTATTAAGTCATCATACATCCAGAATTTGGGGCCTTACATTCTTTCTAAATTTTCCTCTTATGCCTCACACCATTGTATCAAATCCATTGAGTGAGTGATTTCCATTTATCTATCATGGTACATGTTATTTAAGCTAAAGCCTTTTGATTAGGATGCTCCATCTGTTCAAATTTAGTGAGTAAGCATCAATCATAGGATCTTGCAAAGAGCAAGGGAGATAATTGTTAGACCCAAGGAAATAAAAGCATTTAGCATAATGTATTAATGCTAAGGTCAAAATAATTATTGGGGCCTTAGTATTAAGGACCTAGGCTAAGTTAGGTAATTTAAAAAGGGACATCATAGAACCATGTTAAATTAGACTTGAGGAAGTTAAGAAAAGAAAGGGGAAAGAAACAAAGAAGATTTCAAGTTATGTTATGAAAAAATTACCTAAACCCATGAAAATTCCTTTTTTATAGCTTCTTTTAAATTTGTTCCTACCAACTTGGCTCCCTCCAATATTTGAATTTAAATCAAGGGCCACCCAGGGTTTCTAAACATAGAACCCTAAATCCTCCATGAAAGTTACAAAATGACTCACATAACCTTGTTATAAATATTAGTATGAAATAAGAGGATTAAATCACACAATAAATTTCCTTAATAGATTAGATGATCTTCAATTTTTTCTAAATAATTCAATGTTCAGATGCGTCAAAACTTGGGCACAAATACTTCTCAAGGGTCCTAAATTTTTAAATAAAAGGGGGGTTATGTTGGTCCCAAAAACTTCCAAATATATTTATCCTTAAACACACATAATTCATACTTTCATAAAAATACATTGGTGTCATGAAATGAAAAAAACACAATTGATAAGGTGGTGTCTTCATGTTTGCTCCCTGAACAGACCATCCCTTTCAAAGGAAAGAAGCCAAAGGGGAATGTTCCCATAGAAAAACTTAGGATTGGAGTACACATTATCGTGTCTCTATTAAATATACTTTATTATATGCCAAACATTCATTTTGTCAATCTAGACTACATGTTATTGTTGCACATGTTACTAACTATTGATGCTCAATTTGTACTAGGAATAATCAATTTTTACTTGAGGGAACAAATAACCCATAAGGATAAGTGCCTCATTCTTATGATCCATTTTTATATGATTTATTACTTATATTATGCTATCATAGTAACTTAATACAAAATCCTTGATTAATTATGGAGTCCAACCATGGATTGCATCAAGAATAGAATTTACAACCACTTCTAGTTTATGTATGTGTATGCCTACACAAAGAACATGGTAAAGATTGCAGAGGATGTATATCCTCAGATTTAGAAAGCCATCCATGGCTCACCCACACCTTGAATTTTATAAAATATTATGAAAACACTAGCTGAAAGAGAAGATTACTTCTTGTATCCAAATTTCATAGTTATAATGATTTGGGGAAACAAAGTGGACCCCTTATGTCTCTCGAGATATGTTCTAAATAAGTTGGTGGAAAAAAATATCTCCTTACAACTGTGGTAGCTAGGATATGGTTTTATTTTAGTTTGATAATACCTCCTATGTTTGATTCCTCTTAATAGAGATAATTAATGTACTTGTCATCAATGATTTAGGACTCAAATTCCCTTGAATTGGTTAGAAATTGAATGATTTGCTAGTTGTCATCAAAAACTTGGAAATTTTCTATGTTATAAAGAATAGAGGGATAAGGCACCAATTCAATCTAGAACCTTCTTACCTTATATTTTTTAAGGGGCTCTAGATTAGTAAAGCTAGTAGCTACAAAATTAGTAGCTTGATTTTACTCTGTAGGAATTGATACTATGTTGAAAGCTTCAAAGATTTCAATCAAGTTCCATAATCTATGTTTTTATCTTATTAAATAAGGCATCTTGCATTGGTATTTATTTTTGACTCGGTTCACCACCAAATCTAAATCACCAAGTACTAATATTTATTTTAAGTTGTTCTTAAGTGCAAATTGTAATCCTATAATTAAATCCTCATACTCATCTTTTTTATTCATGCATGGAAATTGTAATCTATATGCTACTAGGAATTTATTTCCCTATAGATCAATCAACTTGATCCATATGCCTGATCCTTGCTTAGGTCTAGCACCATCAAAGTACAAAGTACACAACTAATTGGAACCTTCACATTATATCTTTTGTACTTGATTTTGGGTATTAAAAGTATAAATACCAAGGTTAGGAGACTCATACTTCACCTATTCATTCTTGACATTATATTCCATGATGAGATACTTCCTTATCATCTCTTTATCAATTCTAATTTGATTTGAAAGCCCTCTCAATGACATTCATATATGAGAGAAGTCTATATAAATATATCCATTGAGTGTTTTAAACCAATATATACACAGTAATAAGCCATATACTTTAGGTATGTCCACCACTAGGATATCAAAAGTCATCTAAATTCATAGTTTAGAGGATACTTGGAAATGCATATCCCTCATTTTTCCAAATATAGGCACTATTGTCTTGTCCAATTGTGAAACTATCCTCTTTGAAGGGCTTAACATCAAACCAAGCTTTTGAAATATAGTAGGCATGATAGTTGTAGAATTTCCAAAATCAACTAAACAATTATGAATATTCTGACCGAATTCCCTAATAGTTATAAAAAAAGGTGAAACTTCCATCTTAATCTTGTAGATAACATTGGTGTTATATGATTTCAATTTATCCATGGATGATTTCACATTATCCATAGGTGTTTTCCTAGTAATAAACATATATAATATCTCCTTTTGTTCAATAATCTGAGCTAACTCATGAAGATTTATATTTGATTTGATCTTATTTATGTCTTTAAAAATGTTATATCCTCATTTGCTAGCTTCCTCCTTGGTTTGAGGCTGATCACTCCCTCTTGGATGAGGTGGATTGTTGTCAGCTTTAGGATTATGTGGAATTGTAGTAGTATTTGGGGGAGTTGACATTATGAATGGTTTCTTATTCCTTAGATTATAGCCACCTTTTTGAAATTGATGGAAAGTGTGAACTTCATCCATTTCGTCCTTTGGCTCATTTTAATCTTCACATAGAAAGGGAAACTCATGAGTTTTAAAGATCATAACAATGATGGAAGGGATAGGAATTAGATGATGTTTAGGTGGATTATGCATCTAGTTTTACCTAACTACATCTCTTTGAAATATTTTAAATGTTGCATAGAATTTAATGCAGTTGAGAGCACCATGCTCAAAAGTATTATGAATTATACACCAATTGTGAAGAGCCATTTTTGCCATGTTGATCTCTAGAAACTTGTTAGGATTATCCATGTTGTTTATGGTCATATTTAATGGTTAGTTGTACCTATAAAATCTAGCATTATTATTACCTATTAGGCCATTATCATTGTCTATCTTCCTTTGTATATTTAAGAAGTCATTTCTCAACTTTTGAACCATCTTCTGACATAGAATCTAGTTATACCTTTATAGAGTAAGTACCTTGTAAAATAGAAGTGGGAAGTGTAACTTGCTATTGATTCTATTGGTAAACATTTCTTGATGCATGATTATTAAAGAATATATAGTTTGACTATGTTATCTACATTAATGGAGGTAGTGTGTAGATCCAATGCTCTCAATTTGATTGCCATAAGGCAAGAAGAAGCTTAGGAGTGGTTACAATCAATTAGGTCTCTAATCCCCAAATATAAATCACATGAGGCCCAAATTCTCCATATTTTGAAAGATTTGAAATTATCGAAGGTAAAATACACTAAAGTTAAATTGATTAGTAATATCAATTTTGACAAAATCATATAAGAGGCAACATATAAATTTAAATAGAGTTTACAAGGTTTAACATTGGAATAAATAAAATATGATGTGAGTGAAACTAGAAATAAATTCATAGAGGTGGAGTTTTCAAGAATAATTTCCAAATGACCAAGGCCAAACATGTTAAACTCCTTAACTAAGCTAATAGGATCCACCAAACACCATTTCCTAACTTTAACATCATATGATAACATCATGATGTGGTAGATAAGTGTTACAAGGATAATTAGACAAAGAATAAGTAATATCAAATTGATACTTCAAGTATTGCATCGGCATTTACAATTTTAACTTCTATCAGCATAGCCACTACACTAACTAAAGTGCATGCATCCATTCAGATGATGTAGCCTTAACAAGGCTAAGATTTTGTGCATGTACAATTTTTAAAATGGTGTATATATTTATAATTTCCTTGTATTTCAAGCTATCATTTTAAAAGGGTTCCTTTTATCTTTTATATACATGCACATGTTTCATGGTTTTGAAAAGATCAACTTATGGCTAATTGATAATTATGATTTTACTCTTATATGGATTTGACTATAGTTAGAACTCATGTTATAACTATAATATGTAAATTACTTTTCATGATCTTGGAGGATGAGGTGACCCCTTCCCCAAGATTATTTAAATAATTATAATCCACTAGTTGGAGGGGTTAGAAGATTTTGAATACAAAGGAATGAAGCAATTGTGATTGCCAACTTCATGTGTTTGAGTATTTTCTTTCCATCACTTGTGTAATTAGACATTATTTATCTAGTTGTATGATTAAATAATTATTAAGTGTGGAAAATATGTGAATGGGTTCTTAATTATCTTTATTAATGTACTAATCCTAGATGTGTAATAGCTATTGAAATATTGGTAAATTAGGTTGATTAGGAAAATTAAGTTGATTGATTCATAATTCCAAGTGTGTATAAGTGTTTTCTTCTGCTATAGTTTTTTTTGTGTGTAAGAAATATACCTCAAATGCCACATTAGCCTGAGCCATAATCTCCTGATTAAAGGTGTGCAACAATTTCTCTAAAAGGGGAAAAATTTGACTAAGGCTTGCGAGCTTCCTATATCAGTATCCCTTTAGATTTCTAAACCATGTTTGACTATTAGTGTGTAATAACTACTTGTAACAATCATAGGTTATGAAAGCACTTGTCCATTTAGAAACCAACCAGAGAGGTGATTCTTGAAAACCATAGTCTTATTTTCTACCTTACCCTTCCCTCATTTTTGAGTTTGTTTTGAAACCTACCCACTTTAGATTAGCAACCAATCATCCATCGAACTCACATAGGAATTCACTACCCTTTAGAGATCATAACTCCATTTAAAAACATTGTCAACAATCTACATGCCCTACCAGTTATTCCATCAACAAGTTATTTAGAATGCATACCTAAAACTCATGCCCTAGAGTGGATTTCTTCTCCATTGAGATCTTGAAATGTTAGAGGCTACCTAATTATATGTGGTGCACATTAAAACTACATCAAGAGAATATACATGGTTTGGAGGTGGTTTAGGTGATACAATTGATGAAGAAGATGAGCTAAAATATGAGACTAAGTTGATGAATGCCCTTGAAGATCTAAAGATTGAGAAGAAGAAAACCAAGAAGTTAAAGTCTCAAATAAATTAATATGAATAACAATTTAGTGTGTTTGAGGTAAGAATAAATGAAGACACCAAGGAGAATGAATATATAGTCAAGTATCTTAGTTTTCAATTGGAAATCATATATATAATCCTGAAAGCTAAAGAATATGAGTGTTCAAGGTGTGTGTTTGAAAATGAGTCATTGAAATATAAGTTAGAAAAGACATATAATAGGATGAAGTCATATGTGATGTTTTAAAAGAGCTCAAATGATCTAGACAACATTATAAATAGTCAAAAGCATGCTAGTGATAAAATTGGACTTGGTTACAAAAAATAATAAACGAATGTAACCCAAGACAAGACAAATACCAATGTGAACAAGGACAATCAGACCTTAAAGATCAATCATCAGTCAAGGAATGAAGGTGTTGGGATAATGAGGATTAATCATATTAGATAACCAAATGCCATGAGGTATGTGAATTTCAATGGTTACTACTACACGTGTAATTAATTTGGACATAAGGCTAAAGACTGTAGAAGACCTTATAGGAATGAATTTTCTTGTAACTATGAATGGAATCATCAATCAAGTGTTGTGAGTCAAAGTGAGTGCTATAGTTATCATGACATAAGACACCTTGAAATATTTTTTCCTAATAAGGTAAGAAAAGATGAGTTCACTTCAAGAAGAATGGTTTGATAAAACTATGAGAAGATTGGTCACATTGCTAGGTTTTTGAAGCAAACGCCATCAAGTCAAAATAAGTTCAATTAGATTCCTAGAGCACAAGGAAGAAGGCAAGTTAAAATATGAAAATCAAAAGTGGAAAGTGTGTGCCATAATCAGTCTACAAGTCCAAGTGGATGGTTTTACATGGTAGATAATTCTACATAGGTTGAAGATAATTAGGATATAGCATTGTCTATTCATTTTGGGAATAAAAAAGATGAAAGTAAACATCCTAATACTATTGAGCAAGTTTCTTATGAAGAATATTAGTTGACAATGTCAAGTATTGATGATTTTAAGTGTGATACTGATACTTCAAGTGAAAAGTTATGCCAAGAATCTTTATTCTCTCCATGTATAGTCAATACCATCTTAGAAGAAAAGGAAAGAGATAAAGAATATAAACAAGTTGATTCAATCAAACCAAAGAAGAAGAAGAATCATCAATTTAAACTGTCCAAGAAGGATAAAGAATATGAAGAGTTATAGGAAACTCTTAGTTTCACATTGTTCTAGGATACTGTGGGTTATGGGTGTCTTTCTTTAGGCTTTAAGGAGACACTTTTCAGAAAAAGGAAGCATAATGGATGCTAGTTGACTTTTGGCTAATATTATAGGATAAGAAAAGTCATGATAAGATATGTTTGGTTAAGGGGGAGAAATAAGTTTTATTTTATTACTCCAAAGTGTTGTGATTGAATGATTTAGATGATGTATTCAATTATATTGGTCCTAATGTCAAATTTTTAGTCAATTCTTTGAAGGATGGTCTAGTTAGTCAAAGTGGTGAAGAATGAAGCTATGTGTGTAAGAGTCATAGGTAGGAAATGAAGATATCTAGGTGTTAAAATAATAAAGATGAGTTTTTAAGATGATTTTATTACATAGTAAGGTGTGTTAACTCCATTCATGGGCTACAAGTGATTTTATGATTTAAAGATATTTTGTGTATAATTTGAAGCTTTTTGAGTGCTCTCAGGTTTTCCCAGTTTTGGCTTAAAGGCAAACAGGTCAAAACCTAGATGAAGGTTATATGTATTATAGATGATGTGTGACCTTAAAAAGTGGTCTATAAGTGTGTTATTTTAACCTATAGGTGTGAGAGAAGTTTCAAGTGTTGATATTAACTGAAAGATGGTGAGTTGACTGAGTTTCATTTAAAAATCTAATATTTTTACCCATGTTAGTTGGTTTGTTTCTTAATGGAGTTAAGGTCTAAGGTTACTTGATATATTTAAATGGCCAAATTGGTTGTCAAAGGTGTTTCATAGTCATCTAAAAGTGTGTGGTGTCTTCCATGGATGAGGATTTGTGCAAATGGAGGGCTCATTAACTAATAGGTTTGCGAAGGAGCTATGGTACATAAGTAGAGTTGGCAGTTGATTTTTATCATGAATGAGTGGGAACATGAGTGTACTTTATTTATATAATTTAAAGTCTTGAAGGAACATAAAAATAAATATATGGGTGTTTTAAAGATCAGGTAGAGTTATTAGGCCTCTAGGTAAAGCTAGTGAAGAGAAGAGTGGTCTTTGGTCATTTTTATCCAAATTAAAAAGGTATGGTTATCCCTAAGTGAGATTGGATTTTTCATCTATTGGTAATCATGGAGGTAGCCTAAAGTGAGAACATATGAAGGTAAGTGTGTTGTTTGATCATGGTTAGAGATGGTCTGAAGGTCCTAAAAGGATGCCTAAGCATAGGTGACTTAGGGGGAGTCCCTCTTAATGTTATTTAAGGTAATTTCAAGAATTTTCTAGTGTTCTTGTTTTTTTATCTTCATATAATCTTTGTATGATAAAAGAAGAGTGTACTCATGGAGCATGTTTGAGAAGCTCGAGGTAAGAAGAGGTATGCACAATGTTAAGGGGAGTCTGTATCATCTCTCTAGGGTGGTCCTTTCCTATTATTACTCCTTGAAGTATTTTTAGGTCCACAAGATTAGGATTTTAGCCCATTTTATGATTGTGTCAAAGGGAGAGAAAGTGTTTTGTATTGGTGTTGACATTAATGATAAAAGGGGGAGATTATTAGAGATTTGTCAATAATGCTTCCAAGGTGAGGAAAGATATTGATGAGGAGATATGTATGTTATGATGACAAAGAAAAAGTGTGATTTGATGTGATTTAGTGTTCTTACATTGTTCTTTAGTGTTTGCTTGGATAATAAATTAATGGTTGATATTGATAGCTTAGAGAGATATGTCACTTTTGTAGGTCTATAAGGACAAAGAAGAAGTTTTCATGCATCTATAGATGTCTTGATGAAGTTATGGTATGTTAATTGATCATTTTTAAAGAGAAACATGCATATTCTAGATTGAGATAATCCAAACCATCACTACACATCAAGCACATATGAATGAACTAACAAGTCTATATATTTAATTCACGTACTTAGAAAGTCAATTGAGGTCAAAGGATTTCATGGAGATGTTGTCTCTAGTGCCAAGAAGATACGTTGAAGTTTTGGACTCTTGAAGTGTTTTCTCTCTCAAGTTATAAACCTTCAAATTTGCTCTTACACATTGGGGTAGGCCAAAGACCATCAATTTTAACCACATTAAAGTCTAGGGTCAATTTATATAGATAGATCTAACGGTAAGTGTTAATCAGATCAAGATATAATGGTGAGCATTTCATCAGACTAAATCCAATGTGCATGATATTATAAAAAATGATCCAATGGTGCATATTTATTAAATATGTCAAAGGATGCTTAGAAGGCACATAGAGCTTCTAAGTGGTGCAAACACATTGACTAAATGGTATAGGGTATACAAAAGGCATGCAAGGTTGCCAAGTGGCATGATCATGGAAGTGTAGATAAATGATCAAAGATGAGTGATTCAAGATAAATATTAGGCTAATATATGTGGATAAATGGATCATTTTTTTTAAAATTTTATAGGGTGCATGATATGTGGTCAACATGTTTGATGTTTAAAATTTGCTTAATAATCATTGGAATTTAAATTTTTAAATTAATGAAGGAAAAATAGTTCTTAGTATTTGAGATATATATTTTGATCCAAGATGAATTTATTGATGTACTAAAGGGAAAAAAATTATAGGAATCGAATTAACATGTAAATAATCTAGTTATAATGTTTGAATGTTCATACAATCAAAGATTTTAAGCTTCAAAGTTGACTGTGTTTGACCATGTTCTACAAGTAACTTGAGAAGGGTAATTGAGTTATTATTGATGGTATTTAGATTACTTAAGATAAAATATATATCTCAAACTATTTTTTACTCCATGAATACTATTTTTTATGTATTTTTTAGGTTTGAATAATCCATCTTCAGTGTGAACAAAAGTTTTGAAGTTGACAATGTTTATTGAATACACTAGCAGGTTGAGTGGCCATTTTGCAGAGATAATTTGAAGGTGTTATAAGATTAATTGAAGAAATAAATGAGTATGTATTTGTTCTATAATTATCTAAGGCTTATCATAAATAATTGTTTGTCATATTTTTCTTATAATTAGTTATGGATAACTAAAATAGATTAACTATATTTTGACTATATATGACCAGTCTGAGTGGTCATTTTGAGAGAATTATTTTAAGTGCTTAGATATTAAGTGAATGTTTCCAATGGAAATGGAGATGTTTTATAGGTAATTTATGATTTTTTTTTGAGTGTATTTTTTGATAAAAGTTTTTTTATGCTTCAGTTCTATATGATAGAGTGTTATGTGTATAAAGACCTAAATGCTAATTGGTAGGTTTGAGTGTTGAGTTTGTGTTCCTAGTGACATGGACCCATGAGGGTGTTATCAAGGTGTTTTTTTAAATATTATTGATGTTTTATAATAATTGGTAAATGGTGAAGGTGGTTCAAGTAGTCTCACATGTAACATGTGAGTATGAAGACCTAATTGTTTTAAGTCTCACCAAGACCTAATGGTGGTTTGGGGCTAATAAGGTAATGACTGATCTATGAAGAGTGTGTCTATCACATGTAACGTGTGTATAGACCTATTTTAAAGGTGGTTAAAATATGTAAATCTGGTTTGTTAACCATGATGGGTTAAAATAAGAGAGTGGTATATATATAAGGCATAATTAGACTAATTGAACTAGTTGTGTATATGAGGAGAAATATATTTGTGAAGGTTGTGAGAGCTATGTAGATGTATTGAGAGGAATATAAGATTTCATATTTAATGTATGACCTTGTGGTCATAATTTTAATGTTGAATTTGTAGGTTTGATGCATGAGAATAAGTGGTGTGTATTTTGATCCAAAAGATGGTTTTGGATACATTGCTTATATGTGAAGGTTTGAATGAGTAAAGAGGATTGATTAAGATAATTTTATAGAGTTTATTCATCAGATTGAGAAGAAATAATTTTTTTTGAATTTTTCAATTCATATATGTTGTGTTTGTGCTCAACATCTTAAGAAAGTTTGGTTTTATCATCTTTAGGGGTTGGTGCTCCTTGTGAAGTGGGTATTTCACTAAGGTCTCATGTTTTTAATCATCTTATAGGAAAATTAGTCCATGTGTTTACAATATTTATAGTGGGTTTTCTCCCCCAAGAGGGTTTCTCACATATATCTTGTGTTATCTTGCTTATCTTTCATGTTTAGTCTTATGAGTGGGTTATTTGCTTATTGATTGTTTATGGTGTATGACTAAGGGTTTAAAGGATTTAGTTTGAAGTTTTGAATTATCTTGATTCACTGATTCACCACCCCCCCTCTCACTAATTGTATCTCTAATAATATTAATTCTTGTTAAATATGATGGTTAGAATTCTTATCACACTATGATTTTGACATTAGCTACATTAAGGGAAAATAAAAGATAGTTTCAAAATCCCTTAGGCATAGAAGGTACATTGTAGATTTGGATACTATAAAAAATAAATTTTAAGACTAGGTAATAAATTTCTCCCCAAGACATGAATCTTATGAGTAGGTAAAGAAATAATTATTAGATAATTCGCAAGATCTTAGATATAAAAGATTACAACCTGAGAATGATTGGATTTTAAAATACAATAGAATAATATAAATGCCTGATATGGAAATTTGAATGGTATTATACTTAGAGATTTTTAAAATGCTCCATATTTAGGAAATCCTCATGTAACTAATCTCTTATAAGAGCTAAGACTATTATATTTATAGAAAGGAATCAATAAATATGTTGCAGATTTTATGTCTAGATGCTTATAATGTCATCAAGTCAAGGTTGAACATGCACATCCATCCTAATCAATTTATTCTATCCACATTATATAGTAAAATGTAAGTGGTAATTTATTAGTATGTACTTTTTCCATGTATTTACTATGCCATGTAATCATCATGATATAATATTGGTAGTTGTAGATAAAATCACTAAAGTAGCACACTTCATTCTAAGTAGTTTTATAGATGATACACTTATGATTTCCAAAAGGTTTGTTATCAAAGTGTATATATTTCATGGGTTTCTATAAATTATAATTTTATATAGGGACCCTAATATTACCTCAAGTTTTGGGAAAAATATTAATACAACATTGGGTACACAACTGAACTTTAGTATAACTTACCAATCAAAAAAAGATGGATAAATAGATAACATGAAACAGATCTTTGAGGATGTTTTGATGATGTATTCCATTATAAAAAAACATAAATATCAATAATACCTACTTTTTATTGAGTTAATTTATAACAACCCATTCCAATCAACCTTGAAGATGTTTCCTTTTAAATCATTTTATGGTAGGATGTGTATAACGCCAATTACTTAGGAAAAGTTAGAATATAGAATGTTCTTTGGACCTGATATGCTTGATGAGATGGAAGAGAGGTGAAACTATCAAGGAAAATATTGGTAGAATTCAATGCCAAGTAGAAAATCTATGATGACCTAAAAAGGATAGTAAGGCAATTCTTGATTGGAGACATGGTTTTTATTTGAGTTAAACCTCAAAAGAGTGTCATTATGTTTGGGTTATCAACAAAATCATCACTAGGATATTTAGAAACCTTTGAGGTTCTATAAGTGATAAATATCCTAGAATATAGACTTGATTTTCTACCAGCTTTAACACAAATTCATTATTTTTTCATGTATTTTATCTTAATAAATATATAGTTCATCCTTCACATGCTTTGAAATGGAATGCATTATAGGTTCTAGATATAGGGGTGATCATAGTATAACTAATCAAAATAATTTATACTTGTAAACTCTGTTGGTGTAATAGGGAAGTATCACAACGTAAGGTCTAGTGGGACCAATATTTTGAAGATAGTGCCACATGAGAGGATTATGAGGAATTATATATGTTGTTTCCTCATCTATTTAAATAATTTTTTATTTAACATTATTATTTTTTTGATAGCTTTTGTTTGAAATAAAAATCATCATAATGATGACTTATTTTATGGGAAGGATGTTACATATCAACCCACTCTTCAAATATTGCATTAGTATTAGAAAAGGAAGTAAAAACTAAAAAGTATCATTTTGTGACTATTATTATACATCTGTACATTTATATCATATAGTTTGATAATTGTATTATTTTATTCATGGTTGGTTATGATTAGAGGAAATTATCGTGTACATATAGATATTTTATATTACTATGTATTGAAATCTTATATGGATATGATTTCATTTTCATATTTTATTTGTATTATAGTAGTTCATTATTGTATATATATTCTAAGTATCTATCATTTTTTTTACCAATCTCAAACTAACTACCATTTTGTTTGACTGAGGTGCTTTTAGGACTATTACACCCTTATATATTGGAATATATGGAGAGTATATTTTAGAGGAGGATGTAGATATTGAACTTGGGAATAAAAAGAGTGAAACTAAACCCATGCACACACATACTTACACTTTTACTTGCTAAGATTAATTAAATGTTAATGATATTCTATGAATATTTTGAGTGTTTTATTTCCATTAGTTGTCTATATCGTTAATATTGCATACTTTCATTAACTTTGAGTTTATTATTTAACTTGATGTGGAATAACCAGGCTGGAAATGGATATTATTGTTAATATAACTCCATAACATTAATAATGTGTGTTGTATTTATGAACCTTTATGAAAATTTTATGTGATCTAAACTATTATTTTTGAGCATGGATTATATGGACCTATTTTTATACATTGTAAACTTATAAAGTATCAAATGTTTATTAAACCATGTCTCATATCTAAATATGGAAGGACTTAATTCTTATCCCTTTTGTGGCCTAGGAGGGGGTTATGGGGTAAAAGTCACCCAAACATTTAACATTAGATAAGTTTTAAAAACTTAGAGAAATTGGTTTCTATGGTTGGAATGGAAGGTTCTAATGGTATTATTAGGATGCACCATTCAAAGCAAATGGGATTAGGTTATTTTGGGGTCATTCATAAAATCTTAAGTTTCTTTTGCTATTATTACAGGTTGACCTCACCATTTTTTATGTAAATTAGAAATATAGGGTTTGGGATGTAGCATCCATGTAAAAATAGGGTTATGTAAATGTGAGATAATGATAAGAGGAAGGAAAATGCATTTATGAATTTGAGTCTCATTTTGGATAACTCATAAAGTTATAGGAAGAATTGGAGGGCATGTAGAACATGGAAGAGAAAAGGAAATAGAAGAAGAAGGGATAAAATAGTGGGGATTCATGGGAAAAGGAATAAGAGACTTAACAAAAGGGATACCACATATGAATTTGAATGGTGGATATTATAATTAGGTAAGTAGTATTTTTCAATTCAAAATAATAACTCATATGGGTTTTTATTACACTTATATACAGACTAGGATTCCATATACAAGTAAAGTTTCTAGATGTATTATTACCTGGGTTTTAGTTCAAAAGTCATTTAACTATATATTTTGGTAGTGCCTTGAGTATTTAGGGTTTTAACCTTAGGAACATGAGGATGGAAATTCATTTCCATCAATATGCCTATATAGGTAAAATTGGTCATTGCTAAGGATATTACAAACTTCTAGTTAAGTTTATATGTTAATATTTTACCCTTCCTTGAGTGAGGATGGAACTTTTTTCATCTATATGTCCCTTAAAAGTTAAAATGAATCCATTATATACAAAAAAATATTTGATTACATTCAATTCACCTCATGATATGTGTTCATTATCTTCACTATTCTTGTAACTAAAGAAATTCAAAAATAATAATAAAAACATGTCCTATTATTTAATGGGATTCATTTTTAGTATTTGTAATGAGCTTGGGTATTTAATTTGTCAATGGAATAAACACTTATAGACATACCTATTTCTATATAAGTGTTGATACATATTTATTATTTGAATTTAATAGTCATACATACTAGATATGTAGGAACTATAAAAATTTCAATGACAAGTATCTATTGGTAAAAACAATATGTGTATCTACCTATAGTTGTATATTTTATAAAACCTTGTGTGTGTGTGTGTGTGTGTGTGTGTGTGTGTGTGTGTGTGTGTGTGTGTGTGTGTGTGTGTGTGTGTGTGTGTGTGTGTGTGTGTGTGTGTGTGTGTGTGTGTGTGTGTGTTTACACACACACACACATACATATCCTATTTCATAATGGGATTCATTTTTAGTATTTATAATGAGCTTAGGTATTTAATTTGTCAATGGAATAAACACTTATAGCCATACCTAGTTCTATATAAATGTCAATGTATAGTTATTATCTGAATTTAATAGTCTTACATATTAGATATGTAGGAACTATAAGAATTTAATGAAAATTATGTGTTGGTAAAAGTAATATGTGTATTTACCTATAGTTGTATATTTTATACAATTTGTTATATATATTTGTGTGTGTGTGTGTGTGTGTGTGTGTGTGTGTGTGTGTGTGTGTGTGTGTGTGTGTGTGTGTGTGTGTGTGTGTGTGTGTGTGTGTGTGTGTCTATGTTTTAATATATTGGAATAGTGCATATATATATCAAGATGAGTAATTATAAGATAGTAAAAGGGGATTGATCTGATTATAATAACAACCTATTTGAAAATTGGTAGATGGTTCTATTTTTGTGCACTTTCTAATTTTATAAAATTCTTGTTTGATCATTTATATCTTTTTTATAATGATTTGGGAATGTTGAGAAAATAAAAGATAAAGGAATTGATTGAATAGAGACAATGCATTTATTTACTTCAAATACTTAACCTATACATTTGAACCATACTTATATTTGGAGAATTATGAATGTAAGATGATAGCCATAACTGCATTTATTTAATATGTTTATATTTTTATATTGGAAAAATAAAGTGGTTTTCATTAAATATATAATATTAAAGCTTTTATTTTGAAATCAAGTGAATATACACCATGTATTTATATGTTATAATATGATACAAATATGTGATAATATGTATTTGAGTTGGGTTATAAGATTATACCAATACAGGCTTCCTTGTGATAATGGATGATTTATATATGAGGTTGATGTCATGTGATGCATATACATATCATCTAGTAGTATATAGTTAATTGAGTTTCATTAATAAATTGTGTACAAGTGTGTGCATACACGTGCATGTGTGTGTGCATGCATGTGTAATTTACTCAAATCCATGAGTGATCTAAACTCTATAATAAAAATTTGGAAAAAATATTTTTATAGCTAAGACATTTTCATTCCATTGTAATTTCTAGTTTACATGTTTATGCATGATGTCATATTAGATAAAGTATTATTTTCCAAGGTCTATGTGACTATTATATGTGTTAGTGATTATGTTTTAACCTTTTAGGGTTTTAATAATGTAAATCCTATGTTTTATTAAATTGTTGAGTGTTTAAATTAATGAAGTAATATGCATAAAATAACCATTGATTTGTTATATATTTTTACTAGCTTTAACTTTCTAAAAATAGTAATAAATATATGCAAATAAAGACTTATCTAAAAAATACCTGATATATAATATATTAAGTGTTGGATATTTATATATGAATAGGTATGAGTGACATCAACTAGATCCTTATATCAAAACCTCTCCTGGATAGTAGCACTACATTTGGATAGTAGCACCATCTAGCTCTAGTGTCTTGAAAATGTCACTAGCATCCTCTATGCAGGAATGTTACAAACTTTTGGGTTCACATGCTTCTATGTTTCTAGGATTTTTTGAATTCACATAAATTTTAAAACTCTATATTTTACCTATAATAGATTATTTATGATGCAAACCCTAATCCTCCTTGCAGTTAAGGCATGAGCTGAAAAGTATGTTCATTAGTAGGATAATCTGAACATCCTCAACACCCTACTATGAAGAGAGTTACCTAAATACCAATAATTTGAAGAGGGATAAAGACCAATGTAGTCCCCAACTAAGTGTTGATACAATTTCAAGTTATTATAGAATGATAGTGTTATTGAATTCTTTAAGTGTGCTTGAGATTGCCAATCTAGAAAATTTGAGCTTAGGGAAGCTATAGACATTAGTATGTAGAAGTAGGACAAATAGGGATTAATAACCTTGATTTTTATTAAAATTTTTCATGTTTAAATAGGTATTATTAATCTAATTTATATCTAGTAGATAAGGTCTAAAATTCATGTATTTATAATTATATGTATCTTATGCAAATAATAAAAGATGCTTAGGTTGACCCTTGGAGGGTTTTACCTTTGAAAATATATTCATTAAGGAAAGATAGGGTAAATTACATTATCACCATTTTTGGGACACTAGTGACACATGGATCTAGTGTCCTTAATGTGGTACTAATGTTTAGCTGATAGACTACTAGGCATGAAGGGCCATGATTAAGAAATGAGGGTCTGAGAGTGTGTTCATGTTGACTAGTGATGCATGTGGTTATAAAAGTGTGATAATAGGCTCTATGATAGGTTTAGGGATAAGTTAGGAATATGTTGTCTCAAGTATCATAGTTATCACTCAAATACCACTTTTTGGTGATTACATTTGCCCCTCCCCTTTATGCTAGAAATCTATCAAAGTGAAATGACTAGTATAAAATAAAAATAAGTGTACCTAGACTTACATAGGAAGTGAAGTCTATGAAGCTGAGTCTGAGTATGTAAAGATAGGTTTATGTATGTGAATCATGATCCAAAGAATTAATTTCAAAGGAAATGTGCATAAATCAGTCCTTAATTAAGATATATCAAAATCAAAAGACTATGATTTATAAATAAATAACTAAGTAAAAATGATTAAAGAGATGGGAAAAAGGAAAAAAAACAAATACACCTCATTGGGTATGAAAACTAATGCATTAACCTGGTGACACCCTATGTGTGCATATATATAGTGATCAAATCATTGAGTAGCTTGGAATGATTTGATATCTTTCTCAATACTCATGTGTGGATTGTTTAAGAAATAAATCTAGTTTTGACTCCATCATTGACCACCCCTAGTTAGTGTATCATGATCTATGAATAGCTTGGATTAGAATAGAAGTGTGTCTAACTCTCTCATGTGGGTGGCTCAAGAACTCAAGTAGGATATAACTCCATCATTTCCCACCCATGTGTATTAGATTCATCTAAAACTAAACTACACAAAGTGATATAAATATCTAACTAAGTATATCTAACTATGTATATCATCTTCATGACCACTCAGTTACATTAGGTGACTCTATGCCACTCAAGAATTCCAACCACTATAGATGGAATAAGGCATGAGAATAGTGAAAACCTAGAATATGATGTCAAGTGTATAAAACATAGAGAATGATATGGAATTTTTCATACCATGTGATTGACCTGTGTGTAACTAAGCATATGGACATAATGTGTCGTGCATATGTCCCCAATTTGATATCTGAGTATACTGACGAAAGACTAAGTTGTAATAATTATATTTAAGAATCTAAACTAAATATGGGAATGATGATTTCATGTATGTTGCCCCCACTATGAGAAATTGATATGAATTTTAGCTTAATTAGTGTAAATCTAGGAAAAATCTAAGCATAACTATCAAACTTGTAACTAGATCTATGAAAATATGTACTATACTTGGTATATTGTTATGGACAATCTAAATTGTCCTAAAACTACAACTACTAGATAGTAACACCACATCCTAAATAGTAGTTTCATGTGGATATAGTATATTTATTTAGGTTCTAATGTCTATTTATTATAAATTTTATGTCACTATACTATTTTCTTATTCATTATCTTTTCCTATGTCTAATTTTTTGAAACTGAGCCTATGTGCTGAAAATTTTCTGATGAAATATATGAGCTTAATGTTTGTGACAAGCCCCTATGAATGCCCCCTATTTTTATCATATTTTTAAAACCTATATAAGAACTATAATTAAAATAAATATCACTATAAAATGTGTGTTAGTCAGATCATATATGATTACTACATGGTAATCCAATACAATGTGTAAACATAATGTCAGAATGTAAGAGAATATGAGCATAAGTATGTATTTAAGATGTATCTCATGTCTAAAATTACACAAGATATCAATATGTATGTCATCAATGTATATAACATCAAATATTACTAGAATTGGGTAGCTACCTAGGGGGATGGGGTTTGATGTCCATAATAGCACCCAAGTTGGAAGGGTGGATGCATGAGGTGCCTTATGGCATCGAAAACTAGTGTGTATAAAAATAAACGACAATTATTATGGCCATGATGCATATAAGAAAGCATACATAAAAAACACATGAGGCATAAAAATTATGACAAGGGACCACAATACAAGGGACATGGGCACATCTCACTAAATCTAAGAAAAGAAGACATACAAGGACATGTTCAAATGTCCACATATGGAACCAAAAATCAAGTTAGCTTAGATCCACATAAAAGGGTGTTAAAATGTCCACATACATAATTAGGAAAGCACAAAAAAAAACATTGTCACATGTCTAAGGCATACATAATGTGAATATAAGTGTCATAGATCTAAATAAAAATGGCATATTCAAATTCCCTCAAATAGAGGAAATATATAAAATACAATCAAGACTAAACTATGAAAGCAAGAACTAAAAGCATGCATGAATGTATTAAAAATCTATTTAATAGATAGGATGTACATATGTTGATTCTAAAGTAGTGATAGTCACAAAAAATCTGATTATGAGTAGCAATGATCAATATCAACATATAAAAATGCTAAAACTAGAATGTATAGAATGTAAGGATAGAAATCATAATAGAAAGTGTGTATAATATTCCCCCAAGTGGGTGAATGTGTTAAATCAATAACCATGAATTGGTGTATATGCCCGTAGTGGGTAGATAATAGTAAGTTTAGATCAGTGTAATGGACCTAAGTCCTATAAGTAATATGTACGCACTCGAAAAGAACAAGTGAAACATGTATGTATGATAAAACAAACTACACTAAGATATCTAGTATATGTAGTGTCTCATAAATATAAGAAATATAAACATAACAATGTATACAATCTATGATTTTTGTGTTTTTGGGGTAATATTTTAATTTTTTTATGTTTTTGACATGCCCTATTATTTTTTTATTTTATGGATAGAAGATATTTAAAAATAGTATGAAAATGAAATATGTACAATGATCAAGAGATAAGGAAAGTATGTAAAAGAGGTTAGTACCCATACTAAAAAATGATTCTTATGGGAGATTCATTATCACTATGACCTATGTCAAATAATGGAACTATTATTGTGCATGTTATGTGAAAGGGTAACTATGATCCCATAATCTATTGTACTAAGTAATCTCTATCTATATCTTCCTATCTAGTGGTGCTAAGAATCTATGGCACTGACTATAATGTATTGTGAAGTGTATGGGTCTTAATAACATATCAGGTAGAAGAAACTATAGGTGACATAGGTGTTCTATGTTAAGAACCCTGAGAACCCAATAAAACTAATTTTGTCATAAAATGAGTGGAGGAAGGCACACTATAATATGTGACATATCTCTAACACAAATGTCTCTCTAATAATGGTCTCTATGGGAGAGCATGTGTATATGTCGATACAATAGGAGTATACCTCACCTAAATTTGTGGCTCTACTAAAATCTATGATGTATCCATAATAATTTTACTCTAAGTTATAACTTATAACTATGTTATATTTGGTAATGGTGTTAAAACTATAATTGGTGACTATGTTATAACTACCTATCATATAGGTTGATGATACTCTTATCAGAGACCCTCAACTTTCACAACTTAATTTGTGTCTATTAATTTCAAGCATATATGTACTTTAAATGGGATAGATCATATATTTTTTAACAATTTCCTACCCAATAAAATTTTAAACATGTTTACACTAGGTATGACTAAGAAGCAAGTGGCTATATGTGATGGTATAACTTGTAGTGGAAGCATAATATCCCTAATGGATCTATAAACATGACCATTGAATCCACTAATAATTATGTCTATAGGGAATATATCCTAATTTTAGTATCCCAAATGATAAAAAAGTGTCATAGTTCACATGATAATGCTTGACCCATTATCAACCATAACACTTTGGATAGGATGATGATATATGTATGCTTGTATAAAGAGTGCATGTAAATCTATATAATCATCAATAATCTCTTGTTACAATAATTGTATGAGTATTATAGATAGAAATATAGTGTTTTACATGCCAAATAAGTTGTGTAATGGATGTACATCCAAGATAATAGTATGATATGAAACTAGTGGGGGATGTACCTATTATGTGTAGTGAACACTTGATGTGCTCCTTGCCTCATTTGTTGTGTGATTTGGAAATAGATATGAGAATATATTTAATGCCTTAGATTTTTTTTAATGTAATTTTGGTTCTTATATGGGTGTTCACACATCAATAATGTTAGCATCAATCAAATCTTGTATCTTATTTTTTAAGCTTATGCATGTATTTTTTGTTTAACTTGGTACCCTATGACACTTGAAAAATGCATTAGAATAATAGTTATTTGGAAGATTTTATCTCTTATCAACCTATTTAATGGGATGGAGAGATATGAAATTACATTCTACAAGCTACTATAAAACCCATACTAGTGACTTTAGAAGATTGGTGAAGATTTGGCACTAAGGAGTAGATAAAATCAATCTAAGAGATGGCTCAAAAGATTCATTAATTATGTACTTTATATCATCTTGTTTCTAGTGGCACTTACCTTGTATGGAGGCTTATTTAAACTCTTATTTTTTTATTTTGATCCACTAGATACTTTAGTTTCCCCATTGGTATAATCTTAACCTCTCTTTCTTTTATCATGTGGCACAAATCTATGAATGCAATAAAATTATTAAACAAGATAGCTTCCTGTAATACAGGTAAAAGACTCTATTTCAAGATGTCCTAAATATCTTTACTTGCCATGAGGCTAGTCAATTTATCTAAGATAGTCTTGTATTATAAGACGTATTTTGTGATAGGTTCATTTGACTTTTATTTCAATTGTACAACTTGGGCATATGATATCTTTTCATTGATATTGATGGAGAAGTGTCGTAAAAACATGTTTTCCAATGGATTTAATGTTGTGATAGATTGATTTGGTAAGTCAAAACCATTATATGGAATAATCCTATAAAATGTGTGGAAACAACTTCATGAGAGGCTAATAATTAGACACATAGTACAAACATGCTATGTGAAAATATTTGAGATAGTGCTCTAAATCATCCTTTCCATCATATAATGCAATCCTAGGTTCCATGAATCTATATGGAAAAATATTTTATGATATGTTATGTGCTAAAGGTGTATGTAAGATAATGTTATAATCTAAGTCATATGATGGCTTAGTGTATCCCTTCACAAGATGTAACACCTTAGCCTAAAAAGTATGAACCTCATGCATAAGGGACTATACATTTGGAGAGAAGGAACTATCCATGAGAGGTGTAGTTGTCATTGAAGGTTATTGAATTATAATTTAAGGTTGTTTTAGATGATTTGGCCCCACTATAGGTGTAATAATTTTATTATCCATGGGAGTTAAAGATTGACCATTGTTTAATTTTTGGAGTTCTTCCTAAATAATAGTGATGAGATCATCTTGCATATCCACATGTTTAGACACAAAATCTTGTAATTATTTCTTATCAGTCTCATTGAATCTATTTTTTAATTATACCATTGTAGTTTGGGAAGTAGGAAAATAATTTTTTCTATATTTTTAAATTTTAAAGAATTTTATTTAAGAAATATTTAAATGAATACAAAACTTTTGAACTAAAATATGAGCATATACAAAAAAAGGATATAAACAATAAGAGTATTTAGGGTTAGGGTTTGATAAATGTTTGAAGAAATTTAGGTTCATCAAATGTTTTAACATTTTAGGGTTTTACTAATCTAAATACTATGTTTGATTAAATGGATGAGTAGTCTAAATCAATAAAATAATATGCATAAATAGACACTAATTTGCTACATTTTTTTACTAGCTTTGACTTTATGAAAATAGTAATAAATATGTGCAAATAAAGATTTATCTATAAAATACTTGATACAGAAGATCTAAGTTTTGGAGACTAAGATATGAATAGGTCTAAGTGTTGTCAACTACATCCCTATATCAAAACCTCTCCTAAATAGTAGTGACACATTTGGAAAATAGTGCTGTCTGACTTTAATGTCCTAAAAATGGTTCTAGTGTCCTCTATGTAGGACTAATCTAAACTTATAGGTGCACCTAAATTTATGTTTCTAAGTTCTATTCTTACATGTATAAATTTTGAAATTTTTTATTGTGCCTATAATATCTAATTTATTGTGTAAATACTAATCCTTATTCTAAGTAAGGCATGAGCTGAAAAGTGTGTTCGTTAGTAAGATATGATGGATGCCTTCAACACCCTATTATGAAGAAATTTTCCTACATACCAATACTCTGAGGAGGGATCAATCCCGATGTAGTTCTCTCTACCTAGGTGATAGTGCAAGTGAAAGTTATGTAAAATGATAGCGGTATTGAATGCCTTGAGTTTGCTTGAGATTATAAATATGGAAAATATAATCTTAGGGTAGCTATAGATGGTAGTATGTAGAATTAAGGTAGAATAGGGATTAATAACCTTATTTTTTCTCAACTTATTTCATGTTTGAATATGTATTTTTCATCTAATTTCTATCTAGTGGATAAAGGTCTAAAATTCATGTATTTATAGTGTTTTTTAGATTGTGTGAACAATAAAAGATGCTTAGGCTAACTTGAGGATGGTTTTAAATTTGAAAATATATTTTTTCAAAAAATACAAGTTAAAGAACATTAGTGTCATTTTGGGGACACTAGCACCATATGGCTCTAATGTGCTTAATGTGGCACTAATGACTAGTTGGTATACTATTGGGCATGAAGGGAAAGGATATAAAAATAAGGATTACATTTAAAATGACTAGGGATGCCTATGGTCCACATAATGGCTATAAAAATGTGATAAAAGGATCTAGGATAAGTTTAGAGATAATATATAAATAGGTTGTCTTAAGTAGCACTCTTAACACTCAATTACCACTTCTAGGTGATAACAAATTATACTACACATAGGTTCTAATTGAATTATTGGTATATGCACTACTTTTATTTTCCCCTTCATGAAGGGAAGGGACACTCCAAATGGGGAGATGTGCATTATACCAAAATTCTATGGTTACATGAAAATCACTCTGATGATGTTATCCCTTTCTTCTGTTGATCAACCATTCTATAAACATACTCATGGTTATTTTATTTATTTTGAGGTTATATTATGAATCTAAAATATACTATTGACATCATATCATGTGTATTATGATATTCAATGATAAAATTTAATATTTGTAACTTCATATTTATTATTATTAAATACAGTAGTGGTTGTATACTTGTGCATAATTATAAATGTTGATAACAATATAGGTTGTATATATGTGATTAGCTTAAATAATTAAATTATTTTAAGATACTATTTTACCATTCACTTTTCATATGCATTATGAGATGAATATTATATTTTGCATTATACTATGTTATTTGAAAGCTAAATAGACCACATAGTAACTAGTGGTTTAGTTATACTATTTTAGACTTACTATTATATATTTATTTAGTAGTAAAAAAATAATATAAAATTATAATTAATGAAAATGATAATTAGTAAAGTATTATTTTAAAAAAATCATAACTTTAAGTTTATCCTAGTGGGGTTATAAAAAATATTTTGTATATGCTTTTCTACATTTAGAGATGTACTTGAGACTTATGGTTTCATAATAGATATACCATATGTAATTTCACCACTATAAATATGATCTTAGATATTGTGTTTCTATTTTAACTAATTTTTTATTTCAATTATATAAATAAAATAAAACTATGGAATATTATTATTACATAAGAAATAATAGTCCACATACAAATTTGAGTGTAGCTAGTAGAGCATTAGTAATTTATTATGCTTTAATATTTATGTAAATGACCTAGAGGATAGGGTACATATATTTTTTAGGGTTTTTTTTTTTAAAAAAAATTTGTGACAAGGTAGAGTAACTATCAGAGGCATGGAATGGGTCTTTGGTCACTCATATCAATAAACAAAGCACTTGCACATGTTGAGATAATTTTAGTGATTCTTGGACACCTTTAATAGGGTAAAACCATCTACTAAGTAATATAACCATTAAAATTTATATAACTATGCCTATGCATGTATGTGACTCATTTTTATCCATATACAAGTCATCATGAACATATAACTCTATTTTCATTCTACTTGCTTCAAAATACTAACACAACTTTCAATAATAGATTCACCTATAAAATAGGGTTATTTAGATGGGTTGATTAACCCCAATAAATACCTTATAATTGATTAATCATTTAACATGTTTCAACTCCAAATAGGGCTCAAATCACACATATTTATCCCACCTAGTTAACCATGTGCATTCAATGTAATATTGGTATGAAATGAAATATAAAGTTTGGATTGTGACACTTGACAACCTACAATTTTTACCTTGTAATGGTACTTAGACTTGGATTAGATATTTATCCTTTGGGTCATGTTTTGAAGCTTTATGTAAATTACTCTTAATAATCATATGTATTCCTAATTGTAGTAGTGACTTTACAAGTGATTGTTATAGATGAATATGCTTAGGTTTAATTTTTATAAATAGAAAACCTTTTTGGTAATTCGCCTCTAATATACATTTTAAATGTATAGGCTGACCCATGTGAAATAGTTAAATTTTGTAAAATATTTTTCAAATGGTTCATGGATAGATATAACTAAAAAGGATAATTGACATACTAGAGCCATTTGAGGAAGACTGAATGTGTCCAAAAATTATGAAAAAATGATATGAAATCAAGGGATAGTTTGAATGTGATAATAATATATTTAGGTAGAGTTTGGAAATGTTGTGTATTAGAAACATCATTATTCGAATTAGGGGCAAATATATGAGTGAATGGCTAAGATAAAGCGTAAGTAAGATCCATTTATGTGTGTGCAAGTCAAGTATACCAATGATTGGTCAAAGCTAAAATTTTCAAATGCCTAATACTAAATATGAGTGTCTACATTTTTTCCCATTTTATTCTAGTAATGGATTTATTGGAGTACAAGTATATGTGGTAATACCTTAGTGTAATGATAGTGGGCATGTTTAGGTAGTTGCTAATTTTGATCCTTTTTATATGAAAAAATTGTAAAGAAACACATAGTAATTATTTTTCATCTTTTATATAAAATATTAAGTAAAAACATTAAACCCAGTTTAAATTTAAATAATAAGGCTTTAATACACCTATATGCACACATACCAACCTACCCTCTCAATATAATGGAGAATGTGAGAAATTGTTTCCCATTGGAGATGCAAGTGTTAAAACTATGGGTCAAGTTTAATATGCCCCAAACATCATTTTAGATGGATAATTGATTATTTTTAAAGCCATGTAGATCCAAAACCACACTACTCATTATATTTTTTAATAATGGGACCCACCATGGGTTCTAATTAAATCCAAGTATCTAGAATTTGAGAACCTGAGTCTACATAATTTTTTCATATCAATCTAAGTAACTGTGTACAAATGAATAAGTTTGAGTAATTTTTTATATAAAAAGTGTCACATAATCCCCAATATTCTCCCAATCCCATAATCTGAGTTATATAAACTATACCAAAGTATCATAATATCTATAAAAACTTTTGTGTATGTTGAACATATGCTCTCAATCTGATAACTTGTGTAAATTGAGTCATGTAATTTGTATCATGATCTTATATAATTTGTGACATGTCATTCATATCCTATAAAATATCTTACATATGCCCCCAGTATGTGTCAAATATGTAATAATGTACATAAACATGTAATATTTTGTGTAAATTTTTACCAATCTAAATTAATGGATGCCCAAAATCTAGAGATATATGTATAAAGGACTTGGTATTAAAGACAAGACACTATGTATGCTCCCTTAAAAGGTGAAAAATGTATCCTACTAAATACTCATCTCAAAAAGTATAAATATCATGTTATATAGAAAATTATATGAGCATGTAAATTTATGCACTAATATGATAAGAATATGTCATCATAGAATTATTAGACGTTCTTAGAATATATGAAACACATATCCTTAATCATTCAAGGGTCATGTCAAGATAGATATAATAGTGATAAATGTAGTGATAGAGTCTATATATAAATGAGAATAGATAAAATAAGTAATAATTATGTAGAATATGTATAATGTGTATCATGATACTAAATAAAATAATAATAAAGTGTGATATGGATCACAACATCATAAAATCAACATAAAATCATAAATGTGTCAAAAAATATAAAATAGATTCATATATTCACAAAAAATCATGTCCATGACACACAAAAAATCATAGAAATGCATGTGACAACACATATTGTCAAATAAAGTAAAAAACAATTATGAATGAAATAAGTCAAATAGATTAAGACTCAAGCATAAAAAGAGTCACACAATGAGCATCTAATTTCACATAGAGTCATAGAGAATAGATATGGAGTCACAAAATGTAATAAACAAGTAATAATCATGCCATGTAACATGCATCAACATTAATTATGCATAAAATAATTAAATATATTCCATATTGTATACACATAATATTTTTAAACTTGATCAATTACGGATCCTTTCTCTCTTACAAAAACCCAATGAGTCTCAATATCTATGACTTCATGTCTTGATGGGTACACTGAGAAAGGGGTGGCTAGACCATTGGTAATTTTTAGGACTATTTTCACTTTATTACCACTTTATATCTACATAACCATCTCCTAAAAACATTCCCCTAAGATTTTCCTATTATTTCGTACCCTCCTCTAGTCATTTTTTGCCTTCATTAACCATTCCCTAGACTAAAATACTTTTTGATGGTTTACAATAGAATATCAACCCCATTTACCCTATAATATAATTTACTAAACTCATTTAGGGTCTAGGTTGGCCCCTAGGTGACCTAGAATAAGACCTAATTTTACTATTATTAATAACGATACAAATTTGATTGGGATGACCCTGTCGGCTAAACTTTCAAAAATGACTAGGGTTAGATTTAGCTATATAAACACATTCATTTTTTTATTTATTAGGAATATAAGAGAAGAAGAATAGATATATATTGTGCATCTACTTATCCACCATTCAAATTGAGAATCATATCTTAGGGTTTTATACTTTCTTTGGAGATATGGATCTTATCTTAAGGAGAAGTCTTTTAGATGCATTAATAGGTTTTGTAGCCTAGAGATATTTTGTCTTTGTTATCCTTACATACCACAACAAAATATTGAAAAACACCTTGGAAAAGGGAGAGATTGAGACTTTATGGTTTCATCTAATAAAAGTAAGTATTCCTAATTTTGTTCCTCCTTTGTAAGAGTAGATATATTAACATTTTTACTTCTCTCCCATGCATTAGGATTTTGTTTACATTGATGTGAGTATATGTCTTATTTTCATGTTTACTTTTTATTTTTATTACCCCCAATTTGTACCATAATATTTTGTAAGAAAAATATTATAATCTTAATTTGATTTTGTCATTTTAAATTTGTAAACATGAAAACTTAGGATTTAGTTAGGGTTATTTTATAATTTTTCTTAACTAGAGGCTTTGGAACCCTACCTAGTAGTTTTACTATGGTAAGATATCCCTTTGATAGGTATAGAAGATACATCTTGGTCATTATCTGAAATATATAATGTAATATAAATCAAAAGTGTAAATAGGATTTATCTTCTTTGAGCTTAGATTGATTTATAGATTAGTTGCATTTCCCTTTGTATACATTCTAGTGAACCCAATGTGAATATAACCCTTAAAATTTTTCTTTCACACATCATTTTTGTCTTCATATTTATATATTTTTATAGTTATAGTACTATATCAAACTAATCAATATAGTTTTAACTTTTTATGTGCATGTTTAACACACATTCACTTCAAAATGACTTTGTTTTATTTGTGTTGGTTTTCATCAAACACAGGTTATTAGTTCAAGTAATTCAACATAGTATTCTAATTGATTTCTATATTAGGATACACATTTGAATAGGTCAACTCTATTTACTATTTTATTATATCAACATATAGGTCAATAAACATTGTCAAATAGGTTGACTCTATTCATTATTTATTCTTCATCACACAGGGTTTTGTAGAGATCGATCAAACAAGCCAACCCAATTGGTAAAATTTTAATGTAGAATTTAAATAAACTCAACATAAAATTTGAAATATAAATCATATTTAATCCCACCAAGTTTCCATTATTATCTCTCTCTATAATTTTATTTCTTCTTTCAGTTCTATTTTTTCACATGTTAGAAGTATTCAAAACTACAACCCTTGACTTAGTTTTGTAGTCTACCTTTTTACTGAGAGACATAGATGACCTATTTGAATATATTCTTAAAGAACTTCATTCTTGATAATATAAGCTACCTATTCAACTCTATTCTATATTATTTACATACAATGTCATCTGAACTAACTTAGTACTATTATAAATGAAGGAATTAACATCTATTTGTTAGTAACTAATTAACATTTCCTTTTTAGTTATTTGCATTATTAAAGTAAATCACATAGTCTAAATAGGTGTTTATTCAAATTAACATTTTAGTTACAATATTTTATTCTTTTACACACACTGCCAAGCCACTTAACATTCAAAAATCATTAAACATTTGTCTTCCCAAGGCTTACCTACTTGGATTTCATCACCAAGGGGGAAATCAACTTGGTTTTTTGGCCAAGTATAAATATGTGATTATTGGTATATTTTGGAAAATTACCTGACACCCTAATTGATTTGAGATTTTGAAGTGATATTTTAGTAACTCCAATACCAATTTAATACCATTACCAAAATATATCCCTTTCATCTAAAACTTCTTGAAATCAACCTTATATTGATTTATAGTTCCTTATTTTTAGCCAACTTTCTTATCACATTAAAATTAAAATTTCTAATAATCTAATAAAACTTATGGTGACCAATAGTTATAATTTTTATTTCAATTGATTTTTATTCTTTGATCATTGTGTGTTGTATTACAAAACTTGAATTGGTCAGCATTAGTGCAAGGTTTATGTTGTGTGCTCCAATTGGATCAGTCACATTGATCAAATTATATGTGTGTTTTTATTTCATTATTAATTCAAATTATCTTGCAAAAATTTCCCCTATTTTAGAACACTATAATCTTAGTTGATATGGTCTCTTAAAAACTACTTCATCTTCTTGCCAACACTACATAATTGACCTTCATGACTATGTCTTCTTATTCCCCTATTTATTTCTCTATCTAGTAGAACATAATCAACCTAAAAATTGATGTGTCCTTATTAACTTGTTTATCTTTCTTGTCTACAATACAGAGTCAAACTACATGACTATGTATTCTTATCTATCTATTCCAATTACTAGGGTTATAGAACACAATCAACCTATTCAATTATGTATCCTCCTTTCTGACTTTGTATTTACATCATCATCCTTTTTAACCTTTCCCTTTCATCATAAACTTCATGTTTGAAGATAACAAAGCGTTTAAATCCTTAGATATGATGAAATTTACCAATCGCAATAGGTTTCCCCATAAAAATCTTATAGATTCCACTTTAGATGAAATTAATGTGCATGTGACCACTCTTACTACAAATTACAAGACTCTTCCTCATACATCTTCAGTTCTTAACCATTTCTTCTCCTTAGAAGATCATCTTGAATTAGATTATACTTGAAATGCTTTTCTTCATTAATGAGTTCCTCAAAATCAATTAAATGACCCTTACACTATTTACAACTTTGTGATAATTGGTCAAGAAGAAGAAATCCATTCACCTTCCCCCACATTCTCCCATGGATTTTAGGGTGATAACTTATTTGCTTCTCAACCTCTTCATTCTCTCTTAACTCATTCACATACTATGACCTATTCTTCTTTGATTTCTTCCACCTCCATACCAAGTATTTATACTAACATGGTAGGTTCAACATCTAGAGGGCCTTTTCCAAGTCCCACCCTCCTCAATCACTCCACTAGTGCATTGTTTTCTATTAAAGGTAAACATGCCATTAGCGTTTATTTTTATTCTAATCCTTATACTAGTGAATCTTTTACTACACTTGTTATCCATGCCACTAGTGCTTCCTTTTCTACCAATGCCTCTCAAGCCACTAGTGTCATGCATGCCACTACTAACAATAGTACCCAAGCCACTAATACCAATGTTAATTATTCACATGCTATAAAAACTAATCAAAATACCATTCAAACCCATAAAATTTTATTAAAAACTCTTAACCAAATGAATGCTTTCCAAAATAATAATTCCAACCAAATTATTTAAATGCATAATCAACTTATTCACCTTCAAAATCAGACTCAATAGGTTCCATGGGGAGTTGAAAATCAAAATCCCCCCCACCTCCTTATGGATTCCCATGGTAACCTCATTACCCAACCACCTCTTATTAACAAAATGATTAAACATCTTTATAATGAACCTCTTACACATAAAATTACCAACATAGATATAGGATTTATTACCCCTACCATTAGTTATATTCAACAGATCCTACCTTGCATTTAAAAACATTTAGCAATATCTACAAATATTAGGTCAAGTTAGACACTTTTGCCACTACTAAGATTTTAACAAAACCCCTCTATAGAGATGCTTTACATTGGTATAATCAACTCAAGTCTCATTGTATCACTGATTTGGAAGATCTAGTTGATGTTCTACTATAATATTTTCAAATAAGTGACTTCGCTAAGAATACCTTGGATCATTTTATTAATTTCAATCAACTTGAGACCAAAACCACATAATATTTCATCAAATGATGGAAGACATTGTCTAAAAAGTGTGAGCATAAAATGGTGGATGATAATATATTTCATATATTCACTAATTCTCTTTATTCCAAGTTACAATATTAGGTTAGGAATCTCTCTCTCCATGAACTTTAAAAGATGCCCTTTACAAAGCCAGTCACTAATATTTTCTCATGCATTATTTTGAGCTATCAAAACCTCTTGTTAGTACTCATATTATCATCAAAAATAAAAATCATCATGATACCAATGATGGTTTCACTAATTAATATGATACCATTCATAATATTCAATCCATTACTCCCAAACCTACTCTGTAGCACACTTCCCATTTAAAACCACACCCCTAATCCTCAATTCTATCAAATAAACAACATCAATGTTCATAATCCATTATCCTTAGTGGAACTCCAAAATCATCTACTAAGGACTCTCCCATGAGATCTTGATCCCACTCACACTATTAAATCATGGTATGATCCAAACAAATTTTTTTGGCTTCATGCTAGTTGGGGTCACTCTCATGAGATTTGTAGTCAATTGCATAATTTAGTTATGGATTTCCCCCTTGGTCCAAATTTTGATCATGATTCCCTCATTCATAAACATAAACAATCCTATGGCATTTCCTTAAAATCTCATGAAACACAAAGTAAAAATCAAGCTTTGAACTAAGATAATGCTCATCTAGACATCTACAAAGACCTTCCTAATCAGCAAGACAATAATGACAAGCCTACTCCTTCCACCAATAACATTGAAAGTCTTATAGACCATACTCCTAAATAGAAGTGGTAAATATTAATAATATATTAAGGGTGTTTTCATTCATTTATTCTAATCTTACACATAAACACCCATCATCTCCAACTTTCCATGTTAGCTAATATTCTTCCCCCTAACACACCTAATTGAGTTGGGGCAAGAGGAATTTATCTATTTTGATGAAAAAATTACAACACCTTTATTGTATAACACATCTCATACCATTTATACAATCTCCGCAACCTCTCTCCTCATAAACAATATTATTCAACCTAATGATACCAATTCTTCAAATCTATCACAAGATAATCTTAAATCAACTACCCCAACTCTCAAGATAATTAGCCAATTTATCCCCAAGCTAAACTGACCATGTCCTATCAATAAAAGTTTACATTCACTTCTAATTATCCTTCCTAAGATCTCATACAACAATATGCACCTCTATCTAGTATTCCACTCATGGGTTATGATGAATGGGACCCTATCATAGAATTTACCAATCTCCCATCTTAAATTCTATTTCTTGAATTCATGCAGACTTCTTTGCATCATAGCAACTACCTTAGACAATTCCTTTTAGAAATTAAAATCCCCTATCCTCCCCTAGTAGTACATTAATCTACATTATCTATTTTACAAGATAGTATCTTTCAACAATGGGAATAGGTATCTATACACATTGACAAAACAATGGATAATTCTATTTCTCTCAAATTTCCTATTACTTCTATGATTCTAGATGAGATTATACTTTGTGTAGATGATCCTCCCCTATTTATAAGAATTCAAATTGGTTATATCTAAGTCAAATTTTATTTGATTTATGAGGGTTTAGGTACTTGTTTTTCCTCTCTCAACATCATTAAAACCCTTGCATATGGTTAGTGCAATCTTAATCCCACACATAAAATGTGTCAAGGTAATGATCTAAGGCAAATTATTCACTTAGGTTGTTTGTTTCTCCCTATTACCTTCCTACCTATAATTATTTGAGTGAATTTTATGGTATTCAATTTTCCCCTCTCCTACAATATCTTGTTTAGTAGGCCTTGAACTCATCACATTAGGGTTGTCACCTCTTCTACCTACCAATGTGTCAAGTTTCTCCATAATGGTGATATAGGATTCAAGGCAACACTAACCTTTAGAATTTTTAATAAATTAAATATTGTGGTGTATCCAAAATTCGAAACCTTAAACCCTTTCCAAGTTTTCCATTCCATGAATTTCAATGTTTAAATTTCCCCCCAAAACATTATCGTGGTCACCCTAAACTCATCAAGAACATACCACCTAATCCCTTAGACTCCAATGATGATGAGCTAGATGATATCAACATAAAAAATAAATATTTAGATCTCTCTGCTAGTTGGCTTCATGCTAGTTGGGGTCACTCTCATGAGATTTGTAGTCAATTGCATAATTTAGTTATGGATTTCCTCCTTGGTCCAAATTTTGATCATGATTCCCTCATTCATAAACATCAACAAGCCTATGGCATTGCCTTAAAATCTCATGAAAAACAAATTAAAAATCAAGCTTCGAACTAATATAATGCTCATCTAGAAATCTAGAAAGACCTTCTTAATCACCAAGACAATAATGACAAGCCTAATCCTTCCACCAATAACATTGAAAGTCTTATAGACCATACTCCTAAATATAAGTGGTAAATATGAATAATATATTAAGGGTGTTTTCATTCATTTATTCTAATCTTACACACAAACACCCATCTCCAACTTTCCATGTTAGCTAAGATCCTTCCCCCTAACACACCTAACCAAGTTGGGGCAAGAGGACCTTATCTATTTTTATGAAAAAATTCCAACACCTTTATTGTATAACACATCTCATACCATTTATACAATCTCCCAAACCTCTTTCCTCATAAACACTATTATTCAACCTTATGATACCAATTCTTCAATCTATCACAAGATAAACTTAAATCAACTACCCCAACTCTCAAGATAATTATCCAATTTATCCCCAAACTAAACTGACAATGTACTATCGATAAAAGTTTACATTCACTTCTAATCATACTTCCTCAGATCTCATACAACAATATGCACCTGTATCTAGTATTCTACTCATGGGTTATGATGAATGGTACCCTATCATAGAATTTACCAATCTCCCATCTTAAATTCTATTTATTGAATTCATGCAGACTTCTTTGCATCATTGCAACTACCTTATGCAATTCCTTTTAGAAATTAGAATCCCCTATCCTCCCCTAGTAGTACATGAATCTAGATTATCTATTTTAGAAGATAGTATCTTTAAACAATGGGAAGAGGTATCTATACACATTGACAAAACAATGGATAATTCTCTTTCTCTCAAATTTCCTATTATTTTTATGATTCTAGACGAGATTATACTTTGTGCAGATGATCCTCCCCTATTTATAAGAATTCAAATTCGTGATATCTAAGTCAAATTTTATTTTATTTATGAGGGTTTAGGTACTTGTTTTTCGTCTCTCAACATCATTAAAACCCTTGCATATGGTGAGTGCAATCTTAATCCCACACATAGAATGTGTCAAGGTTATGATCGAAGGCAAATTCCTCACTTAGGTTGTTTGTGTTTCCCTATTACCTTCCTACCTATAATTATTTGAGTGAATTTTATGTTATTCAATTTTCCCGTCTCCTATAATATCTTGTTTGGTAGGCCATGAACTCATCGCATGAGGGTTGTCGCCTCTTCTAACTACCAATGTGTCAAGTTTCTCCATAATGGTTCTATAGGATTCAAGGAAACACTAACCCTTGGAATTTTTAATAAATTAAATATTGTGGTGTATCCAAAATTCCAACACTTAAACCCTTTCCAAGTTTTCCATTCCATGAATTTCAATGTTTTAATTTCCCCCAAAAACATTATCATGGTCACCCCAAACTCATCAAGAACATACCAACTAATCCCTTAGACTCCAATGATGATGAGCTAGATGAGATCAACGTAAAAAAATAAAAAATTATATCTCTTTCCTCATCTTACTTCCTAGATTCCACTATATTTGAATCCATGTTCCCTTCAAGAACCTAATGATGATTTACCAATGGTCTTAACTAAGACCTGATAACACATTCATCATGCCACCTCTAATGAAAAGGTCATACCTACTCTTTCCATTAACCTTCATACACCCAAATGTGATGATGGTTATAGTTTAGATGATCCATTTCAAGAAGGTCATGTTCAAGATAGAGATGTTGAGATATTTCATTATTCTTCTTCTTTGTTTTAATATTTTCATTCATCTTATCACATTTCATCTTATATAGTTCGTAATTTTACTAATATTCGTCTAGTTCATATGGTAGAGATGGCACATTTGAATGACACACCTCCTATTTCTAAATATCCTCTAGGAGTATGGTTATGGATCATGCTATGATTGGTCCCTATCATTTTTTTAATACCAGGATCCTTATAGCTTGTTTCCCCTTGAGATGTTTAATACCATAACTAAACCCTATGTACATCATATTATTCCTTCAATTAAACCTAGTCTAAATCCTACTCCCGTTATACCTTTATCTAAGCCTCCTCTTATATCTAATTTTGTTTCTCCATTAGATGATCCTTAACTAATCTATCCACCAGCCATGTCTGATCCCCTACCTACCAATGGATTGATCAACCATACTATGTCATTCATAGAGTTGTTGATCATTATATTAGATACTATAAACTATATTAGCTTTCTCCAACTTCTGATTATATTCCCTCTATTAGTATACCCACAAAGTCTAATAACAAGAATATATGTTGCTTCAATACCATAGATAACCATTCCCCCACCCATTATTGAAAGCTTCAATAATATATGGACACAATAAGTCCTATTATTCCATAGCCTATAAAAAAGGATATACCTCCCAAGTTATTACCTGAGTATATTCCCAAATATGGAGAGGTAAATTATCTATAGTACAAATGTGGTACCCATCACATTGATCATTTATGCATCCTCCATCAGCATCTTAAATATCACCTTGTGACCATTCTAACACTTGTTATTTCTCCTCCCATAGGTTACCCACATAATATGGATCCTCCTTCTTCCCCCATAGTCCCTCCACATGTGGTCCCTTCTCCACCTATGGTCCCTCAACTTGTGGATCCTCTTTCACCTATGATCCCTTATCTATTGGTGGCTCTTTCCTATCCCATATATTCCAATCATATTCATTTTCCTAGGTATTCTATGCACTATGGACCTCATGAGAATGATCCTTAAATTATGAATATATTATTTATAGAGGATATTCAATGAGAGATATTTTCCTAAATTTCACTGAAGATCAGTGAGACCCTCGCTAAAGTTAGGATCTAACTTCACAAAGACCTATCAAATGTTATGGATAATGTTTATTAATATATTTACCAATATTTATGAACACAACATGGTGTTACTTCAATTTATTATTCATTATATTTTTGGATTAGACGTGTGCTCTATTTTTTTTATATTTATCTACTTTATATCATTTTACTCAATGCTAAAGTTTTCTTCATTTATCTATCTTACATGGATAATTATATTTTTCATTTTTTGTTGTCTATAGTTTTTTTCTCCTTAATTATATCTCTTATGGATTATTTTCATGATTAAATGATTATCTTTATGAGTTTTTTCTATCCAAAGATTTATTTTTATTTTATCATGATTATTTTCTACCTTATGTCCATACCATAGATATTTATTATTGTGAATTGGTTATACAAACCTTGCTCCCCTTAGTAATATTTATTTACCATTTGATTACATAGAAAATAAATTCATCTCATTGTCATTATCTATTTTAATGATCCAATTTGGATATCCCTTTATTCCCCTTATATTCCTTTTACAAACTAAGAATACACGTGGTTGAAAATTGTGATAACATACTATTTCATAGGTAAGCCTAAATGTTTGAGTCATTCATGTCTTTGGATACTTAGCTTCCTTCAGCCAAAGTCTCAAATTCATTCATTTATATAACTCCTATCCATCATGTTGGTTATTCCAAGTCTATATGTAGGAAGAATCTTAAAAGCCATAAAAAATTAAAATCCAAAACATTTAAACAAAAGGCAATGATAATAAAGGTAACATTCAAAATTTTAGAAGTCAAATCACACTAAAAGACATGATTCAAAGCACATCTCCTTATTCTAATCAAATATCAAAATCCACAATTGGCCTCATGATAGAGTCAAGGTCCATTTGGGTATGGTATGCTAGCATATTAGATAAGGAAAATAAAAACTCTTTAAATTCTACCTACTTTCTCACACAAGTACCCAAACTTTGTAGTAGAATGATGACTTTTTAAAAGGTCTTAAGGAATGGGGAACAAAATGTTTCAAGGTAGGTCCATTTAAATTTATTATTCATTTATCCAACATTATTCAATCTTAGTATCTCACTTAATTGCATATATAACTTTATGCTTATTAGGAATGTGTATCCTTTGTATATTGATGGTCACTAGCCACTTATGCCTTTTATGTGTCCTTAGTGTGCCTCATGTTTTCTAAGGTCTTCTCTTAGAATCCTACATATTCCTTTGTACATTCCCTCTTTCATTTAAAATAATCATAATATTTCCCCTTGAGAAATATTGTTTTGTTAGCTGATCACTCCCCTTAGGAATTCTATTTGTGAGTTACATTATAATACCATGGATAGGACTAGGCCTTCTTCATAAATTTCCACATTACCGATATTTTTTTTTTTTAAAATCATAGTTGTTTCCACCTCATTAGTGTTCCCTTTGTGATTTTTAGTGTAATACCATCGATAGGACAAGGTCTTTCTAAAAAAATATTCAAATACCTAAGTCATAATGAAATTACATGTGTCAAATTTGAGATAAGTAATGATTGATTATGCGTTACACATCACTGACATGATTCCCATTTTCATATAGAATGTTTTATGCTTGATTCATTGATATTTTGTCCATCTTCATATTTTCTAATTGTATGTAATATTATAACCATTTCTTAATTTTTCAAAGCTTCCCAGCTTGAATTAGTGTGATCAATTTAATGTTCATTTTTCTAGTTTTTTTCTCTTTTATACTTCCCAACGTGATTTAGTATGATTGATTAATTTAATTTTTTTATTTTTACATCATTTTATTTTCATGTGCCTTCCATTTTATTACATTATTTTCATACTTCAAATCATGATATATTATGATTTTATCTTGTTTTAATTTGGTACAAATATTTTACATGGTTTTAAAACATTTTTTAACTCTTTTTACCATGTCTAGTTTATTATATTTACTCATCTTTTGTTATTACACATTTCCCATTGTGATATAGTCTGTATCACATTTGTTTTTGATTATTTATACTTTTTTAGGTTATTTTTGCACTTTTATTTTTAGCCATTTATGTGTATCACATAATGCTAGAAAAGAAAAGACTCCACATATATTTCACATATCATATGTAGAACAAAATATAAATATAGTGATATAAATAAATATATCCATGCATCAACATTCACAATCAAATACAACTCATGAGATCAAATCCAACTATCAAAATTAATATGTATATATATCATGTGTTTTATACAATATAAGGTATAAAATATAAAAAAACTATAGATCTAAGGTTGGGCTTCATTCTACCTATCCTATAGCCTAGCCACACTACCCATAGATGCCATGGACTATCCCATTTTAATGGTATATTTTAATGAGGTATTTTGGGATCTCAAACCTACTACCTACCCCTATAAATTGGTTACCAAGGCCTACAACTATCCAAGATAGATAATGGTAGTCATGTGTGTTACTCTCTATTAAGCCAAAGCCTTTCAAGCATATGCATCTCTCTCTCCCACCCCTTTCAATTTTTGAAATCCATCCCTACATACCTTGAACTAGATTTCATCTTCCCTCATTAGTCTAAATAAGCCCACCTAGGTTGGGGATAATGGTACCATAGGATCATCTAGCATGGTGGGGTCAACATAGTATTCTTATTTAGTTCTATATTAGGATACACAATTGAATAGGTCGAATCTATTTACTATTTTATTATATCAACATATAGGTCAATAAACATTATCAAATAGGTTAACTCTATTCATTATTTATTCTTCATCACACAGGGTTTTGTAGAACTCGATCAAACAAGCCAACCTAATTGTTAGAATTTGAAAGTAACATTTAAATAAACTCAACATAAAATTTGAAATCTAAATCATATTTAATCCCACCAAGTTTCCTTTATTATCTCTCTTTATCATTTTATTTCTTATTTCAATTTTAGTTTTTCACAAGTTATAAGTATTCAAAACTACAACCCTTGACTTAGTTTTTTAGTCTACCTTTTTACTGAGAGACACAAATGACCTATTTGAATATATTCTTAAAGACCTTCATTCTTGATAATAAAAGCTACCTATTCAAATATATTTTATATTATTTACATACAATGTCATCTGGACTGACTTAGTACTATTATAAATGAAGGAATTAACATCTATTTGTTTGTAATTAATTAACATTTCCTTTTTAGTTATTTGCATTCTCAGAGTAAATCACATAGTCTAAATAGATAGTTATTCAAATTACCATTTTGGTTACAATATTTTATTCTTTTACACACACTACCAAGCCACTTAACATTCAAAAATCATTAAACATTTGTCTTCCTAAGGCTTACCTACATGGATTTCATCACCAAGGGGGAAATCAACTTTGTTTTGTGGCCCAAGTATAAATATGTGGTTATTGGTATATTTTGGAAAATTACCCGACACCCTAATTGATTTGAGATTTTGAAGTGAGATTTTAGGCTCCAATACCAATCTAATACCATTACCAAAATATATCCATTTCATCTAAAACTTCTTGAAATCAACCTTATATTGATTTATAGTTCCTTATTTTTAGCCAACTTTCTTATCACATTAAAATTATAATTTATAATAATCTAATAAAACATAGGGTGACCAATAGTTAGAATTTTTATTTCAATTGATTTTTACTCTTTTATCATTGTGTATTGTATTACAAAACTTGAATTGATCAGCATTAGTGCAAGGTTTATGATGTGTGCTCCAATTGGATCAGTCACATTGATCCAATTATATGTGTGTTTTTATTTCATTATTGTTTCAAATTATCTTGCAAAAATTTCCCCTATTTTAGAACACTATAATCTTAGTCGATATTGTCTCTTAAAAACTATTTCATATTATTTCCAATAGTACATAATTGACCTTCATGACTATGTCTTCTTATTCCCCTATTTATTTCTCTATTTAGTAGTACATAGTCAACCTTCACAATCATGTGTCCTTATTAACTTGTTTATCTTTCTTGTGTACAATACAGATTCAAATTATATGACCATGTATTCTTATCTATTTATTCCAATTACTAGGGTTATAGAACACAATCAACCTATTCAATTATGTATCCTCATTTTTGACTTTGTATTTACATCATCATCCTTTAAAACCTTTCTCTTTCATCATGAACTTCATTTTTAAAGACAACATAGAGTTTAAATCCTTAGATATGTTCAAATTTTCAAATCCCAATAGGTTTCCCCATAATAATCTTATAGATTCCACTTTAGATGAAATTAATGTGCATGTGACCACTCATACTAAAAATTACAAGACTCTTCCTCATACATCTTCAGTTCCTAACCATTTTTTCTCCTTAGAATATCATCTTGAATTAGAGTATACTTGAAATGCTTTTCTTCATTAATGAGTTTCCTCAAAATCAATGAAATGACCCTTCCACTATTTACCACCTTGTGATAATTGGTCAAGAAGAAGAACACCATTCACCTTCCCCCACATTCTCCCATGGATTTTAGGGTGATAGCTTCTTTGCTTCTCAACCTCTTCATTCTCTCTTAACTCCTTCACATACTATGACCTATTCTTCTTTGATTTATTCCACCTCCATACCAAGTATTTATACTAACATGGTAGGTTCAACATCTATTGGGCCTTTTCCAAGCCCCACCCTCCTCAATCACTCCACTAGTGCATTGTTTTCTACTAAAGGTAAGCATGCCATTAGTGTTTATTTTTATTCTAATCCTTATACTAGTGCATCTTTTACTACACTTGTTACCCATGCCACTAGTGCTTCCTTTTCTACCAATGCCTCTCAAGCCACTAGTGTCATGCATTCCACTACTAACAATAGTACCCAAGCCACTAGTTTCATGAATGCCACTACTAACAATAGTACCCAAGCCACTAATACCAATGTTAATTATTTTCATGCTATACAAATAATAAAAATACCATTCAAACCCATAAAATTTTATTACAAACTCTTAACCAAATAAATGCTTTCCAAGATAATAATTCCAACCAAATGATTTAAATGCATAATCAACATATTCACCTTCAAAATCAGCCTAAATAGGTTCCATGGGAAGTGTAAAATCAAAATCCCCCCCACCTCCTTATGCATTCCCATGGTAACCTTATTACCCAACCACTTCTTATTATCAAAATGATTAAACATCTTTATAATGAACCTCTTGCACATCAAATTACCAACATAGATATAGGATTTAATACCCATACCATTAGTTATATTCAAAAAATCCTACCTAACATTTAAAAACATTTAGCAATATCTACAAATATTAGGTCAAGTTAGACACTTTTGCCGCTACTAAGATTTTAACAAAACCCCTCTACAGAAATGCTTTCCATTGGTATAATCAACTCAAGTCTCATTGTTTCACTGATCTGGAGGATGTAGTTGATGCTCTACTATAATATTTTATAATGATTGACCTCCCTAAGAATACCTTGGATCATTTTATTAATTTTAATCAACTTTAGACCAAACCACATAATATTTCATCAAATGATGGAAGACATTGTCTAAAAAGTGTGAGCATAAAATGGTGGATGATAATATATTTCATCTATTCACTAATTCTCTTTATTCAAAGATACAAGATTAGGTTAGGACTCTCTCTCTCCATGAACTTTAAAAGAGTCCCTTTACAAAGCCAGTCACTAATATTTTCTCATGCATTATTTTGAGCTATCAAAACCTCTTGTTAGTACTCATATTCTCATCAAAAATAAAAATCATCATGCTACCAATGATGGTGTCACTAAATCCTATGATACCATTCATAATATTCAATCCATTACTCCCTAACCTACTCTGTAGCACACTTTCCATTTAAACCACACCCCTAATCCTCAATTCTATCAAATAAACAACATCAATGTTCATAATCCATTATACTTAGTGGAACTCCAAAATCATCTACTAAGGCCTCTCCCATGAGATCTTGATCCCACTCACAATATTAAATCATGGTATGATCCAAACAAATTTTGTTGGCTTTTAGCTAGTTGGGGTCACTCTCATGAGATTTGTAGGCAATTGTATAATTTAGTTATGGATTTCTCCTTGGTCAAAATCTTGATCATGATTCCCTCATTCATAAACATCAACAAGATTATGGCATTGCCTTAAAATATCATGAAACACAAGGTAAAAATCAATATTTGAACTAAGATAATGTTCATCTAGACATCTAAAAAGACCTTCTTCCTAATCACCAAGACAATAATGACAATCCTACTCCTTCCACCAATAACATTGAAAGTCTTATAGACCATACTCCTAAATAGAAGTGGTAAATATGAATAATATATTAAGGGTTTTTTCAATCATTTATTCTAATCCTACACACAAAAACTCATCATCTCCAACTTTCCATGTTATCTAAGATTCTTCCTCCTACACACCTAATTGAGTTAGGGCAAGAGGAACTTATCTATTTTGATGAAAAATTTCCAAAACCTTTATTGTATAACACATCTCATACCATTTATACAATCTCCCAAACCTCTCTACTCATAAACAATATTATCCAACCTTATGATACCAATTCTTCAAATCTATCACAAGATAAAATTAAATCAACTACCCCAACTCTCAAGATAATTAGCCAATTTATCCCCAAACTAAACTGACCATGTCCTATCAATAAAATTCTACATTCACTTATAATCATCCTTCCTAGGATATCATACAACAATATGCACCTATATATAGTATTCCACTCATGGGTTATGATGAATGGGACCCTATCATAGAGTTTACCAATCTTCCATCTTAAATTCTATTTCTTGAATTCATGCAGACTTCTTTGCATCATCGCAACTACCTTAGGCAATTCATTTTAGAAATTAAAATCCCCTATCCTCCCCTAGTAATACATGAATCTACATTATCTATTTTATAAGATAGTATCTTTCAACAATGGGAAGAGGTATTTATACACATTGACAAAACAATGGATAATTCTCTTTCTCTCAAATTTCCTATTACTTCTATGATTCTAGATGAGATTATACTTTGTGAAGATTATCCTCCCCAATCTATAAGAATTCAAAATGGTGATATCTAAGTCAAATTTTATTTGATTTATGAGTGTCTAGGTACTTTTTTTTCCTCTCTCAAGATCATTAAAACCCTTGGATATGGTGAGTGTAATCTTAATCCCATACATAGAATGTGTCAAGGTTATGAATGAAGGCAAATTTTTCACTTAGGTTGTTTGTGTATCCCTATTACCTTCCTACCTATAATTATTTGAGTCAATTTTATGGTAATCAATTTTCCCCTCTCCTATAATACCTTTTTTGGTAGGCCATGAACTCATTGCATGAGGGTTGTCACCTCTTCTACCTACAAATGTGTGAAGTTTCTCCATAATGGTGCTATAGGATTCAAGGCAACACTAACCCTTGGAATTTTTAATAAATTAAATATTGTGGTGTATCCAAAATTCCAACCCTTAAACCCTTTCCAAGTTTTCCATTCCATGAATTTCAATGTTTTAATTTCCCCCTAAAACATTATCATGGTCACCCCAAACTCATCAAGAACGTACCAACTAATCCCTTAGACTCCAATGATGATGAGCTAGATGATATCAACGTAAAAAATAAAAATTTATATCTCTCTCCTCATCTTACTTCCTATATTCCACTATATTTGAATCCATGTTCCCTTCAAGCACCTAATGATGATTTACCCATGGTCTTAACTAAGACTTGATAAAACATTCATCATGAAACCTCTAATGAAAAGGTCATACCTACTCTTTCCATTAACCTTCATACACCCAAATGTGATGATGATTATACTTTAGATGATCCATTTCTACAATGTCATGTTCAAGCTAGAGATTTTAAGATATTTCATTATTATTCTTCTTTATTTTAATCTTTGCATTCATCTTATCACATTTCATCTTATATAGTTCCTAATTTTAGTATTATTCCTCTTGTTCATATGGTAGAGATGGCACATTTGAATGACACACCTCCTATTTCTAAATAGCCTCTTAGGAGTATGGTTATGGATCATGCTATGATTGGTCCCTATCATTTTTCTAAATACTAGGATCCTTATAGATTATTTCCCCTTGAGATGCTTACTACCATAACTAAACCCTATGTGCATCATATTCTTCCCTTAGTTGAACCTAGTCTAGATCCTACTCCCATTATACCATTAATTAAGCCTCCTCTTATATCTAATTTTGTTTCTCCATTATATGATCCTTAACTAATCTATCCACTAGCCATGTCTAATCCCCTACCTACCAATGGGTTGATCAACCATACTATGTCATTCATAGAGTTGTTGATCATTAGATTACATACAGTAAACTATATTAGCCTTCTCCAACTTCTAATTATATTCCCTCTATTAGTATACCCACAAAGTATAATAACAAGCATATATGTTGCTTCAATACCATAGATAACCATTGCCCCACCCATTATTGAAAGTTTCAATAATATATCAACACAATGAGTCCTATTATTCCATAGCCTATAAAAAAGGCTATACCTCCCAAGTTATTACCTAAGTATATTCCCAAATATGTATATTTAAATTATCTATAGCACAAATGTGGTACCCATCACATTGATCATTTATGCATCCTCCATCAGCATCTTAAATATCACCCTCTAACCATTCTTACACTTGTTATTTCTCCTCCTATAGGTTACCCACATAATAAGGATCCTCCTTCTTCCCAAATAGTCCCTCCACATGTGGTCCCTTCTCCACCTATGGTCCTTCCACTTGTGAATCCTCTTTCACCTATGATCCCTTATCTATTGGTGGCTCTTTCCTATAATAAATATTCCAATTATATTCCTTTTCCTAGGTATTCGATGCACTATGGACCTCGTGAGAATGATCCTCAAATTATGAATATATATTTTTATAGAGGATATTCAATGAGATATTTTCCTAGCTTTCACTGAAGATTATGAGACCCTCACTAAAGTTAGGATCTAACTTCACAAAGACATATCAAATGTTATGGATAATGTTTATTGATATATTTACCAATATTTATGAACACAACATGGTGTTACTTCAATTTATTATTCATTATATTTTTGTATTACATGTGTGCTCTATTTTATTTATATTTATCTACTTTATATCATTTTAATCAATGTTAAAGTTTTCTTCATTTATCTATCTTACATGGATATTTATATTTTGCATTTTTTGTTGTCTATAGTTTCATTCTCCTTCATTATGATATATTATGGATTATTTTCATGATTAAATGATTATATTTATGAGTTCTTTTATTTCCAAGGATGTATTTTTCTTTTATCATGATTATTTTCTACCTTATTTCCATACCATAGATAATTATTATGTGACTTGGTTATACAAACCTTGCTCCCCTTAGTAATATTTATTTACCATTTGATTACATAGAAAATAAATTCATCTCATTGTCATTATCTATTTTAATGATCCACTTTGGATATCCCTTTATTCCCCTTATATTCCTTTTACAAACTAAGAATACACATGGTTGAAAATTATGATAACATACTCTTTCATAGGTAAGCCTAAGTTTTTGAGTCATTCATGTCTTTGGATACTTAGCTTCTTTCAACCAAAGTCTCAAGTTCATTCGTTTATATAACTCCTATCCATCATGTTGGTAATTCCAAGTCTGTATAGAGGAAGAATCTTAAAATCCATAAAAAATTAAAATCCAAATCATTTAAACAAAAGGCAATGATACTAAAGGTAACATTCAAAATTTTAGAAGTCAAATCACACTAAAAGACATGATTCAAAGCACGTCTCCATATTCTAATCAAATATCAAACTCCAAAATTGGCCTCATGATAGATTCAGGGTCCATAGGGGTATGGTATGCTAGTATATTAGATAAGGAATATAAAAACTCTTTAAATTCTACCTACTTTCTCACACAAGTACCCAATCTTTGTAGTAGAATGATGACTTTGTAAAAGTTCCTAAGGAATGGGGAAAACATTGTTTTAAGGTAGGTAAATTTAAATTTTATTGTCCATCTAACCAACATGATTCAATCTTAGTATCTCACTTATTTGTATATATAACTTTATGCTTATTAATAATGTGTATCCTTTGTATATTGATGGTCACTAGCCACTTATGCCTTTTATGTGTCTTTAGTGTGCCTCCTGTTTTCTAAGGTCTTCTCTTAGAATCCTACAATTTCCTTTTTACATTCCCTCTTTCATTTAAAATAATCATAATATTTCCCCTTGAGAAAAATTGTTTTGTTAGCTGATCACTCCCCTTAGAAATTCTATTTGTGAGTTGCATTATAATACCATGGATAGGACTATGCCTTCTTCATAAATTACCACATTACAAATATTTAATTATTTTAAATCATAGTTGTTTCCACCTCATTAGTGTTTCCTTTGTGAGTTGTAGTGTAATACCATTGATAGGAAAGGGTCTTCCTCAAAAAATATTCTAATACCTAGGTCATAATGAAATTACATGTGTCAAATTTGAGATAAGTAATGATTGATTATGCCTTACACATCATTGACATGATTCCCAATTTGATATAGTATGTTTTATGCTTGATTCATTGATATTTTATTCCATCTTCATATTTTATAATTGTATGTAATATTATAACCATTTCTTAATTTTTTCAAGCTTCCTAGATTGAATTAGTGTGATCAATTTAGAGTTCATTTTTCCAATTTTTTTCTCTTTTATACTTCCCAACGTGATTTATTATGATTGATTACTTTAATTTTTTTATTTTTACATCATTTTATTTTCATGTGCCTTCCATTTTATTACATTATTTTCCTACTTCAAAACATGATATATTATTATTTTATCTTGTTTTAATTTGGTGCAAATATTTTCCATGGTTTAAAAACATTTTTTAACTCTTTTTACCATATCTGGTTTATTATATTTACTCATATTTTGTTATTACACATTTCCCATTGTGATATAGTGTGTATCACATTTATTTTTGATTATTTATATTTTTTCAGGTTGTTTTTGCACTTTTATTTTTAGCCATGCATGTGTATCAAATAATGCTAGAAAAGAAAATACTCCACATATATTTCACATATCATACACAACAAAAGATAAATTAGTGATATAAATAAATATATACATGCATCAACATTCACAATCAAATATAACTCATGAGATCAAATCCAACTATCAAAATTAATATGTATATATATCATGTGTTTTATACAATTTAAGGTACAAAATATAAAAAAACTATAGATCTAAGGTTGGGCTTCATTCTACCTATCCTATAGCCTAGTCACACTACCCATAGATGCCATGGACTATACCATTTTAATGGTATATTTTAATGAGGTAGTTTGGGATCTCAAACCTACTACCTACCCCTATAAATTGGCTACCAAGGCCTACAACTATCCATGCTAGATAGTGGCAGTCATGTGTGTTACTCTCTCTTAAGCCAAAGCCTTTAAATAATATGCCTCTCTCTCTCCCACCCCTTTCAATGGTTTAAATCCATCCCTACATACCTAGAACTAGCTTGCATCTTCCCTCATTAGTCTAAATAATCCCACCTAGGTTGGGGATAATGGTACCATAGGATCATCTAGCATGGTGGGCTCAACATATTATTCTAATTGAGTTTTATATTTGGATACTAGGTCGAATCTATTTACTATTTTATTATATCAACATATAGGTCAATAAACATTGTCAACTAGGTTGACTCTGTTCATTATTTATTCTTCATCACACAGGGTTTTGTAGAGCTCGATCAAACAAGACAACCCAATTGGTAGAATTTGAAAGTAGCATTTAAATAAACTCAAAATAAAATTTGGAATCTAAATCATATTTAATCCCACCAATTTTCCTTTATTATCTCTCTTTATCATTTTATTTCTTCTTTTAGTTCTATTTTTTCACAAGTTAGAAGTATTTAAAACTACAACCCTTGACTTAGTTTTGTAGTCTACCTATGAGAGACATAGATGACATATTTGAATATATTATTAAAGACCTTGATTCTTTATAATATAAGCTACCTATTAAACTCTATTTTATATTATTTACATACAATGTCATCTGAACTAACTTAGTACTATTATAAATGAAGGAATTAGCATCTAATTGTTAGTAATTAATTAACATTTCTTTTTTAGTTATTTGCATTCTTAAAGTAAATCACATAGTCTAAATAGGTGGTTATTCAAATTACCATTTTAGTTACAATATTTTATTCTATTCCACACACTACCAAGCCACTTAACATTCAAAAATCATTAAACATTTGTCTTCCCAAGGCTTACCTACTTGGATTTCATCACCAAGGGGGAAATCAACATGGTTTTTTGGCCAAGTATAAATATGTGGTTATTGGTATATTTTGGAAAATTACCTGACACCCTGATTGATTTGAGATTTTGAAGTGAGATTTTAGGCACCAATACCAATCTAATACCATTACCAAAATAGATCCCTTTCATCTAAAACTTCTTGAAATCAACTTTATATTGATTTATAGTCCCCTATTTTTAGCCAACTTTATTATCACATGAAAATTAGAATTTATAATAATCTAATAAAACTTAGGGTGACCAATAGTTATAATTTTTATTTCAATTGATTTTTACTCTTTGATCATTGTGTGTTGTATTACAAAACTTGAATTGGTCAGCATTAGTGCAAGGTTTATGTTGTGTGCTCCAATTGGATCGGTCACATTGATCCAATTATATGTGTGTTTTTATTTCATTATTGCTTCAAATTATCTTTCAAAAATTTCCCCTATTTTAGAACACTATAATATTAGTTGATATAGTCTCTTAAAAACTATTTCATCTTCTTGCCAACAATACATAATTGACCTTCATGAATATGTCTTCTTATTCCCCTATTTATTTCTCTATTTAGTAGTACATAGTCAACCTACACAATGATGTGTCCTTATTAACTTTTTTATCTTTCTTGACTACAATATAGATTCAAATTACATGACTATGTATTCTTATCTATATATTCTAATTACTAGGGGTATAGAACACAATCAACCTATTCAATTATGTATCCTCCATTTTGATTTTGTATTTACATCATCATCCTTTTTAACCTTTCTCTTTCATCATGAACTTCATGTTTCAAGACAACATAGAGATTAAACCCTTACATATGATGAAATTTACCAATCCCAATAGGTTTCCCAGAAAAAATATTATAGATTCCACTTTAGATGAAATTAATGTGCATGTGACCACTCATACTACAAATTAAAAGACTCTTCCTCATACATCTTCAGTTCTTAACCATTTTTTCAACTTAGAAGATCATCTTAAATTAGAGTATACCTGAAATGCTTTTCTTCATTAATGATTTTCCATAAAATCAATGAAATGACCCTTCCACTATTTACAACCTTGTGATAATTGGTCAAAAAGAAGAATTCCATTCGCCTTCCCCCACATTCTCCCATGGATTTTAGGGTGATATCTTCTTTGCTTCTCAACCTCTTCATTCTCTCTTAACTCCTTCACATACTATGACCTATTCTTCTTTGATTTCTTCCACCTCCATACCAGTTATTTATACTAACATGGTAGTTTCAACATCTAGTGGGCCTTTTCTAAACCCCACCCTCCTCAATCACTCCACTAGTGCATTGTTTTCTATTAAAAGTAAACATGCCACCTGTGTTTATTTTTATTCTAATCCTTATACTGGTGCATCTTTTACTACAGTTATTATCCATGCCACTAGTGGTTCCTTTTCTACCAATGCCTCTCAAGCCACTAGTGTCATGCATTCCACTACTAACAATATTACCCAAGCCAGTAATATTAATGTTAATAATTTACATGCTATACAAACTAATCAGAATACCATTCAAACCCATAAAATTTTATTACACTCTCTTAACCAAATGAATGCTTTCCAAGATAACAATTCCAACCTATGATTTAAATGCATAATCAACATATTCACCTTCAAAATCAGCCTCAATAGGTTCCATGGGGAGTGCACAATCAAACCCCCCCCCCCCACCTCCTTATGGATTCCCATGGTAACCTCATTACCCAACCACCTCTTATTAAAAAAATTATTAAACATCTTTAGAATGAACCTCTTACACATCAAATTACCAACATAGATATAGGATTTATTACCCCTACCATAGTTATAATCAACAGATACTACCTTACATTTAAAAACATTTAGCATTATCTACAAATATTAGGTCAAGTTAGACACTTTTTTTGCTACTAAGATTTTAACAAAACCCCTCTATAGAGATGCTTTGCATTGGTATAATCAACTCAAGTCTCATTGTATCACTGATTTGGAAGATCTAGTTGATGCTCTACTATAATATTTTCAAATAAGTGACCTCCCTAAGAATACCTTGGATCATTTTATTAATTTCAATCAACTTGAGACCAAAACCACATAATATTTCATCAAATGATGGAAGAAATTTTCAAAAAAGTATGATCATAAAATGGTGGATGATAATATCATTCATCTATTCACTAGTTCTCTATATTCTAAGTTAGAATATTAGGTTAGGACTCTCTCTCTCCATGAACTTCAAAAGACGCCCTTGACCAAGCCAATCACTAATATTTTCTCATGCATTAGTTTGAGCTATCAAAACCTCTTATTAGTACTCATATTCTCATCAAAAATAAAAATCATCATGCTACCAATGATGGTGTCACTAATTCCTATGATACCATTCATAATATTTAATCCATTACTCCCAATCCTTTTCTGTAGCACACTTCCCATTTAAATCACACCCCTAATATTCAATTCTATTAAATAAAAACCATCAATGTTCATAATCCATTATCCTTAGTGGAACTCTAAAATCATCTACTAAGGCCTCTCCCATGAGATCTTGATCCCACTCACACTATTAAATCTTGGTATGATCTAAACAAATTTTGTTTGCTTCATGATAGTTGGGGTCACTCTCATGAGGTTTCTAGTCAATTGCATAGTTTAGTTATGGATTTCCTCCTTGGTCCAAATTTTGATCATGATTTCCTCATTTATAAACATCAACAAGCCTATGGCATTGCCTTAAAAGCTCATGAAACAAAAAGTAAAAATCAAGATTAGAACTAAGATAATGCTCATCAAGACATCTACAAAGACCTTCTTCCTAATCACCAAGACAATAATGACAAGCCTACTCCTTCCACCACTAACATTGAAAGTCTTATAGACCAAACTCCTAAATAGAAGTGGTAAATATGAATAATATATTAAGGGTGTTTTCATTCATTTTTTCTAATCCTACACACAAACACCCATCATCTCCAACTTTCCATGTTATCTAAGATTCTTCCCCCTAACACACCTAACCAAGGTGGGGCAAGAGGACCTTATCTATTTTGATGAAAAAATTCCAACACCTTTATTGTATAACACATCTCATACCATTTATACAATCTCCAAAACCTCTTTCCTCATAAACAATATTATTCAACCTTATGATACCAATTCTTCAAATCTATCACAAGATAAACTTAAATCAACTACCCCAAGTCTCAAGATAATTAGCCAATTTATCCCCAAAATAAACTAACAATGTCCTATCAATAAAAGTTTACATTCACTTCTAATCATACTTCCTCAGATCTCATACAAAAATATGCACCTCTATCTAGTATTCTACTCATGGGTTATGATGAATGGGACCCTATCATAGAGTTTACCAATCTCCCATCTTAAATTCTATTTATTTAATTCATGCAAACTTCTTTGCATCAGCGCAACTACCTTAGGCAATTAATTTTAGTAATTAAAATCCCCTATCCTCCCCTAGTAGTACATGAATCTACATTATCTATTTTATAAGATATTATCTTTCAACAATGAGAAGAGGTATCTATACACATTGACAAAACAATGGATAATTCTCTTTCTCTCAAATTTCCTATTACTTCTATGATTCTAGATGAGATTATACTTTGTGCAGATGATCCTCCCCTATTTATAAGAATTCAAATTGGTAATATCTAAGTCAAATTTTATTTGATTTATGAGGGTTTATGTACTTGTTTTTCCTCACTCAACATCATTAAAGCCTTTGCATATGGTGAGTGTAATATTAATCCCACACATAGAATGTGTCAAGGTTCTGATCGAAGGCAAATTCCTCACTTAGTTTGTTTGTGTCTCCCTATTACCTTCCTACCTATAATTATTTGAGTGAGGTTTATGATATTCAATTTTCTCCTCTCCTATAATATCTTGTTTGGTAGGCCATGAACTCATCACATGAGTGTTGTCACCTCTTCTACCTACCAATGTGTCAAGTTTCTCCATAATGGTGCTATAGGATTCAAGGCAACACTAACCCTTAGAATTTTTAATAAATTAAATATTGCAGTGTATCCAAAATTCCAAACATTAAACCCTTTCCAAGTTTTCCATTCCATGAATTTCAATGTTTAAATTTCCCCCAAAAACATTATTATGGTCACCCTAAACTTATAAAGAACATACCACCTAATCCCTTAGACTCCAATGATGATGAGCTAGATGAGCTCAACATAAAAAATAAAAGTTTAAATCTCTTTGCTCATCTTACTTCCTAGATTCCACCATGTTTGAATCCATGTTCCCTTCAAGCACCTAATGATGATTTACCCATGGTCTTAGCTAAGACTCAATAATACATTCATCATGCCACCTCTAATGAAAAGGTCATACATACTCTTGCCATTAACCTTCATGCACCCAAATGTGATGATGATTATACTTTAGATGATTCATTTCTATAAGGCCATGTTCAAGCTATAGATGTTGAGATATTCCATTATTATTCTTCTTTGTTTTAATATTTTCATTCATCTTATAACATTTCATCTTATATAGTTCCTAATTTTAGTATTATTCCTCTTTTTCATATGGTAGACATGGCACATTTGAATGACACACCTCATATTTCTAAATAACTTATTAGGAGTATGATTATGTATCATGCTATGCTTGGTCCCTATCATTTTTATAAATACCAGGATCCTTATAGCTTATTTCTCCTTGAGATGCTTACTACCATAACTAAACCCTGTGTGCATCATATTCTTCCCTTAGTTGAACCTAGTCTAGATCCTACTCCCATTATACCTTTAGTTAAGCCTCCTCTTATATATAATTTTGTTTCTCCATTAGATGATCCTTAACTAATCTATCCATCAGCCATGTCTGATCCCCTACCTACCAATGGGTTGGTCAACCATACTATGTCATTAATAGAGTTTTTGATCATTAGATTAGATACTATAAACTATATTAGCCTTCCCCAACTTCTAATTATATTCCCTTTATTATTATACCCACAAATTCTAATAACAAGAATATATGTTACTTTAATACCATAGATAGCCATTCCCCCACCCATTATTGAAAGTTTCAATAATATATCAACTCAATGAGTCCTATTATTCCATAGCCTATAAAAAAGGCTCTACCTCCCAAGTTATTACTTGAGTATATTCCCAAATATGGAGAGGTAAATTATCTATAGCACAAATTTGGTACCCATCACATTGATCATTTATGCATCCTCCATCATCATCTTAAATATCACCTTGTGACCATTCTAACACTTGTTATTTCTCCTCCCATAGGTTACCCACATAATAAGGATCCTCGTTCTTCCCCAATAGTCCCTCCACATGTGTTCCCTTCTCCACCTATGGTAATTCCACTTGTGGATCCTCTTTCACCTATGATCCCTTATCTATTAGTGGCTCTTTCCTATCCCATATATTCCAATCGTATTCCTTTTCTTAGGTATTCTATTCACTATGGACCTCGTGAGAATGATCCTTAAATTATGAATATATTTTTTATAGATGATATTCAATTAGAGATATTTTCTTAGCTTTCACTAAAGATCAATGAGACCCTCACTAAAGTTAGGATCTAACTTCACAAAGACCTATCAAATGTTATGGATAAAGTTTACTGATATATTTACCAATATTTATGAACACAACATGGTGTTACTTCAATTTATTATTCATTATATTTTTGGATTATATGTGTGCTCTATTTTATTTATATTTATCTACTTTATATCATTTTACTCAATGTTAAAGTTTTCTCTGTTTATCTATCTTACATGGATATTTATATTTTGCATTTTTTGTTGTCTATAGTTTCATTCTCCTTCATTATGATCTCTTATGGATTATTTTCTTGATTAAACGATTATATTTATGAGTTATTTTCTATCCAAAGATTTATTTTTCTTTTATCATGATTATTTTCTACCTTATTTCCATACCACAGATAATTATTATTGTGACTTGGTTATACAAACCTTGCTCCCCTTAGTAATATTTATTTACCATTTGAGTACTTAGAAAATAAATTCATCTCATTGTAATTATCTATTTTAATGATCCAATTTGGATATCCCTTTATTCCCATTATATTCCTTTTACAAACTAAGAATACACATGGTTGAAAATTGTGATAACATACTGTTTCATAGGTAAGCCTAAGTGTTTGAGTCAATCATGTCTTTGGATACTTAACTTCCTTCAACCAAAGTCTAAAGTTCATTCATTTATATAACTCCTATCCATCATGTTGGTTATTCCAAGTCTGTATGAAGGAAGAATCTTGAAATCCATAAAAAATTAAAATCCAAATAATTTAAACAAAAGGCAATGATAATAAAGGTAACATTCAAAATTTTAGAAGTCAAATCACACTAAAAGACATGATTCAAAGCACATCTCCTTACTCTAATCAAATATCAAACTCCACAATTGACCTCATGATATTTTCAAGGTCCATTTGGGTATGGTATACTAGTAAATTAGATAAGGAAAATAAAACCTCTTTAAATTCTACCTAATTTCTCACACAAGTACCCAATCTTTGTAGTAGGATGATGATTTTTTAAAAGGTTCTAAGGAATGGGGAACACATTGTTTTAAGGTAGGTCCATTTAAATTTTATTTTTCATCTAACCAACATGATTCAATCTTAGTATCTTACTTATTTGCATATATAACTTTATGCTTATTAGGAATGTGTATCCTTTGTATATTGATGGTCACTAGCCACTTATGCATTTTATGTGTCCTTAGTGTGCCTCATGTTTTCTAAGGTCTTCTCTTAGAATCCTATATATTCCTTTATACATTCCCTCTTTCATTTAAAATAATCATAATATTTCCCCTTGAGAAATATTGTTTTGTTAGCTGATCACTCCCCTTAGGAATTCTATTTGTGAGTTACATTATAATACCATGGATAGGACTATGCCTTCTTCATATTACCACATTACCAATATTTACTTTTTTTAAATCATAGTTGTTTCCACCTCATTAGTGTTCCCTTTGTGATTTGTAGTGTAATACCATCGATAGGACAAGGTCTTTCTAAAATAATATTCTAATACCTAAGTCATAATGAAATTACATGTGTCAAATTTGAGATAAGTAATGATTGATTATGTGTTACACATCACTGTCATGATTCCCATTTTGATATAGTATGTTTTATTCTTGATTCATTGATATTTTATTCCATCTTCATATTTTCTAATTGTATGTAATATTATAACCATTTCTTAATTTTTTCAAGCTTCCTAGCTTGAATTAGTGTGATCAATTTAAAGTTCATTTTTCCAATTTTGTTTCTCTTTTATACTTCCCAACATGATTTAGTATGATTGATTAATTTAATTTTTTTGTTTTTACATCATTTTATTTTCATGTTCCTTCCATTTTATTACATTATTTTCAAACTTCACAACATGATATATTATGATTTTATCTTGTTTTAATTTGGTGTAAATATTTTACATGGTTTAAAAAAAAAATTTTTAACTCTTTTTACCATATCTGGTTTATTATATTTACTCATATTTTGTTATTACACATTTCCTATTGTGATATAGTGTCTATCACATTTATTTTTGATTATTTATACTTTTTCAGGTTATTTTTGCACTTTTATTTTTAGCCATGCATGTGTATCACATAATGCTAGAAAAGAAAATACTCCACATATATTTCACATATCATACACAACAAAAGATAAATTAGTGATATAAATAAATATATACATGCATCAACATTCACAATCAAATATAACTCATGAGATCAAATCCAACTATCAAAATTAATATGTATATATATCATGTGTTTTATACAATATAAGGTACAAAATATAAAAAAAATATAGATCTAAGGTTGGGCTTCATTCTACCTATCCTATAGCCTAGTCACACTACCCATAGATGCCATGGACTATCCCATTTTAATGGTATATTTTAATGAGGTAGTTTGGGATCTCAAACCTACTACCTACCCCTATAAATTGGCTACCAAGGCCTACAACTATCCAAACTAGATAGTGGTAGTCATGTGTGTTACTCTCTCTTAAGCCAAAGCCTTTCAAGCATATGCCTCTCTCTCTCCCACCCCTTTCAATGGTTTAAATCCATCCCTACATACCTAGAACTAGCTTGCATCTTGCCCTATTAGTCTAAATAATCCCACCTAGGTTGGGGATAATGGTACCATAGGATCATCTAGCATGGTGGGGTCATATGGAGCTAGCACCCCATCTAAAATGTCATGGTGCACATATATAACCAAAAATACCCACCTAATCTCCTCTATCATAGGATCTAAAAACCTAAAACCATATATATTTGATCACATATATATCTCAAAATCTATCTATCTACTATAATCACATGTAACTTATATCTTATATCAAATCTTAAATAAAAATTAAAACGTTTCTCACCAATGTTGGTGTCACCAACCATTATCTCTCCATCTATTAATATATCGAGCATGATCTCTCCATCCACTCATCCCTTAAGAACCTCCTCTATCAATCACCTATTGACTAGTTCAAATCTAGGAGTCACTAATTGAGCACACCATGAACTTATTTTAAGAGGTGTTTCTAAGGATCATCTATGTCCTAAATCGACTAATAGGTCATCTTGTGTTGTATCTCTCACCTATGATTACTCTTGCTAATGGTGCCTCTATCTACAGTATGGCCAAGGTGGTCATTTTTGATGTTTCTATTATGGTGCCTATTGTGGCACATATTGTATACATATATCTACATCCATGCCATCTCTTCCCACTACCACCTACTATCATGTTGGAATAATATATGGTCTAGCATACTATAGTTGAATCATAGGTATATCTATTGATACTCCTCCTCATCTCCTCTTATATCTTTAGTATTATGTGCCCAATAAGCAGGCACTACTAGAGGTTTTGATCAGTGTGAGAACCTAAACTACCCTATAAAGTGTGCCACTAGATGCAATTTTTCCCATGAAGTGTAGTGGCCCATGATTTACATTCATGTTAGTGCTATCCCAATGGTCAAATAACTAGGTCATAAAATATTAATTTGCATGTATGGTTATCACATGTCTCCCCTCATATGATATTTTGTATCACTCACACATGGATCATAGTTTGAGCTATATGATCTTACCTCTATATCATCACTCAATGTAACTTATCATCGACCGCATGAGGCAACCTAGCTAGCCTATAAATAGGGAACCTCTCATTTATCTAATCACTTAAAAAAATAATAGGTCCCATGGTCTTCTACCCTCTATAAAACATCCCATACATTTCATGCATAAAATAGACCTAGATGAGAACCGTAAAATCATAGAGTGCTCCTTTCTCTAAAATAGACTGACATAAGGCTATCATGTAAATGGTACCTTATTTTCCAATATGTGACACAAAACTCATGCTATCACAAGTATTATCATAGCCTTATAAATGTTTAAAATATCCACAATATAAACATAAAATAAACTCACCCTTAATATAGGATATATCCTATTTGAGCACGTCACCCACTATGCTAGTTCTTGTCTATCCTCAAGATCATTTGGTGTCCTAGTGATCAATGGTGTCCCTCCTATTGGTAGTCCCAATAATGCATGGAATTACTTAGTTTGATACCCACCTATATGGTATCCCCATCCACCACCCATAAAAAAGTGTTGGTAAACCATTCCCATGCTCTAAGGAACATGACAACAAGATCAACACTAAGTAGGATGCACCTCATCTTCATGATACCTCTAAATCCTAGTATTAGTCACACTTTGTCCACATTAGACAATTTATCTAGTAGATATGATATCCATGATTCATCTATAAGGCACTAATACCTTTGATGTTTCTACAAAATATCAAACAATAATGGATGTATCAGATCTCCATGTCATAAATATTCAAAATACATTCTTAAAGTTTCACAAATTAGCCACTAAAAATAGTTGGTTTGATTTAGTTTCTAAATATTTTAAATAATTGGCCTATTTAATACTAAATAAGACATGTATTTTAATTATAATACTAAATCTCTCCCTTCTTTTCTAGCTAGATTAGCCACATCAATACTAGATTTTTCATCTTCTTGTCTTCCAATACTATATTGGCCCTATTAAACATAGTCAGCCTCTTTTAGTGATACTACATCAACCCTCTAAAAAAACGTATGTCATCCATATTATATGAATTTGGATTTTTTCCCTTTACCAACCATGTTAATGTACTACTATGTAGTTGGCCACCTATTAGCATACTAAATCATCCTGTTGCTATGTAGTCAACCCTTTTATTTTGGCTTGCCTTAGGACTAAGTTAACCTAGTTGACTATGTTCTTCCATAATAATGAATTTTTTACCATTTAATATAAATTACTTATTAATTTATTTGTCTAAATTCTTCCGACCCAATACACCATTTTACCCCTAGTTTACCTAAAAATTCCCTAGGGTTCATTTTGGTTCCTAGATTTTTCTTACAAGTCATTTTCTATTTTTAGCTTGATTTCAAATAAAAACATTCAAAATTTTGAAATTTATAAATGCTTACCTATGCTACACTCATTGTGACCACTATTTATCCTCCTTGTCTCAACTATTATCTCTCCACCATGATGGCCCTCTGGTTTCAAACTAGGTCTCTTAGAGCTCTATTTTCTTAAAATAGTAAAAATAACAAATGAATTATTTTTCACCCTTTTTATATTTACTATTCAAAATTATTTACTTTTTAAATATTTACTATAGATTATATCTTTTTCTCATATCCTTGTTTATACTATCTCTTTTTTAGAACCATAAAATTTTCTAGAATCCTCACATTGTAGAGAATATTTTCACCTATTATATGTCTATGTTGCAATTTTTTTTATTTTTTGATCTTTTTATACTAACTTCTATAGGTTAAACTAATGTTCACTAAATTAGACACCTTCACATTATTTTCATCTCCTACTTTATCTACAATACTAAGGTAAGAAAAGGTACATGTCTTTCAATTTTGTGTTTTCATTTATCTTATTTTCTCCTTACTACAATTTATTTATATTCAAAATTATGTGTTGTTATGTTCTTCTCCCAAAGTACCATCTCATGTTGCACCTAAGTGACACATGATGATTTTCAAGTGGGGAATATGTATACACACAATATTTTCAATATTTTTCAATTATCAATTATTTCTCTTGCAGGAACCCTTTGAGTCTCAGTCTTTCTAAGTATACACCTTAAAGTGTGCACTAGGAAAGTGGTGGGTACACCATTGGTGCTTCATAGGATTATTATCCCTTTAATACCACTTGATATCTATATAACCATCTCATAAAAATATTCCCCTAAGATTTAACTCCTATTTTCACCATCTTCTAGTCATTTTCCACCTTCATTAGCCATTCCCTAACCTAAACTCCTTTTTGATAGTTTACGATACAATGTAGACCCCATCGACCCTGTACTCTAATTAAAAAAACTCATTTGGGGTCTAGGTCAGCAACTAAACAACTTAAACCAAGACCTAATTTACTTTTGTTAATAATGATAAAAATTTGATTGGGATGACCATGTCGACTAAAGTTTTAAAAAGGACTAGGGTTAGATTCAGCTATATAAACACATTTGTTTCATCATTTATTAGGAAGAGAAGAGAATAATAAGAGATATATACTACACATCTTCTTATCTAATATTCTACTTGAGGAGCATAACTTAGGGTTTCATACTTTTTTTGGATATATAAATGTTGTCTTATAGAGAAGTCTTCTAGATGCATTGATAGGTTTTATATACTAGATTTGATTTGTATTTTTTTATCCTTATATATTGTTGGCCAAATTTGAGCCCACATACAAAACTTGACATTGTAGTAAAAATTTTATAGGTCTTGGTGTGGAGAAATAATCTAATAAAAGTTCATGTTAAACAAAGGATCCAAATTTATAGATGGAATGATTGGTCTAAAGGTCTCAAAATTTCTCACAACACTTTTAAAACACTTTAAGCATGCTTAAATTATAATTTAATTTATATACAGAGTAAGGAACTAGTTCCCAAATAGGTTTCATGGTGTTCACATAATTTAAGGTCATGGACAAGTTTGCATAAGACTTAGAAAATCATTAAAGCTTCAAAGGTTCAAGAAAAAGTCTCTAGATTAAGCCTATGTGAGCTAGACCATCACTAGGATGTCACACAAGAATAAATAGACCAGTTTAATTGCATATTTTATAAATGTTCTTAGAAAGACTTACACTACTAGTGGAATATACACAATCAAATTTATTCATGACAAAAACATGCTCTTCAAGTTTCATGTCCACATGATATTTCTAGCTCAAGTTATGGAGCTTCAAAATTGAACCTACAAGGTAGGACATTCACATAAGTGTCAAGTTTCAAATTCATAAAATGACCAGTTAGATTCAAAAGGCTATTATAGAGTTTCAATTTGATCAAGATATAATATTTCACATGATATTACATACTAACACATAATATCTAATGGTTTGTAATGGAGTTAAACAAGTCAAAAGGTCCCTAAGTTAATCCCTTTAAAGAGTTGTAAGTTGGGCAACATCTAATGGTATGAATCAACCAAGAAGAGATCTAATGGTGTGTGTTCACTAACAAGAAGGTGGGTCTGAGATAGATCAATGATCATAATTCATTGATACCAATGATCTGATGGTGCCTAAGAATTGATAAGAAACTGGGCCCAATGAGATCTATGGCTAATGTTGCTTCATACATTTTGATCCAATGGTGCATGAGCAAGTCAAAATGTCAAAGGATCTTAGTTATGTGAAATCAATGGACCATGTTCATTAGTACCAAGGAGATTAATGGTGTGAAAGAGGTAAAAAAGGTCAATATCTAATAGTAAGGATCTATGAAGCCAATGTGAGTAAAGATAGGCTGTAACATTCCAATTAGCTTGAGCAATATTCAATGGACAATGCCAAACCAAAGGAACCATTTTCAATCAAGGAAAAAAATTCTTATAGGGTCATCATTTCAAAATTAAAGCTTAATAAAATTCTAAGGAGTGGGAATAGCCATAAATTTAGGTATAAATAAGATTAATGGATTACATTAAAGATAAATATAGACCTCTAGTTTGAAATTTTATAGACTATAGGGTTCATTTTGTGACTATGTTCACCATTCTTAAAGGAGGACTTGTGTATACAATGAGCTCTTGGTTCTTATAGAGATAAAGTGGGTCAATTTGGACCTATTATAATAAAAAAAGGTGATATTTAGTTTATAGGTTTTCATATTATGAAAACTATGAAAAGTAATCATCTTAGATTCATTTTTTGCCTATAGAATGAACCTATGATCCAAGCATGGAAAGAAAGTAGATATATGATTAATGCAAAGAGTCCTCATCCTTCAACATGGCCATATTTTTTATAAATATCCATCTAAAATAGATAGGGCCATGATTCTATCAAAATTATCATGAAAGTTTTGTCTTCAATGGGGGATGGTGTGAAGGATCAAAGAAAAGGAATTGGTGGTTGGGACTTGCATTTGGGAGCATTCAATGCATCCTTAAATCCTATGGGGACTTTTCTACTTGGTAAGCGATGAGCAGTTCCCTAATTAGTTAAAAGGGTGGCATAGCATTGAAGTAAAAGGTGGTAACTCAAGTTTTCAATTAATTATCTAAGACGGTTTGTTTTCTCTTTGATGACAAGTTCCCACATTCTTTCTCTCTCTCCCTTCACCTATATATCCTAGTCTCATTCCCATTATCGAGGTTCTCAGCTCTTATAATTTTCATTATTTTTTGGGACAAGGATACTCATTGAGACTCTTATAAAAATGTACTTTTTTATATGTTTAAACCCTATAATATCAAAATATTATAAGAACTGCCATTTGAAGTAATAGGATCAACTCTTTGCCTATCTCTTATCTTCAATCAATGTTTAGTATGCTTGTGTATGATGTAATTATGAAGGATATTCTTCCTAGTTTACTATCCTTCTACTTGCCTCTTTTAAGGTGTTTTCAAGCTAACTTGTAGGACTATATTAGTGTTCTACTTGGAACCATTCCTATGAAATATTTATGCAACTAGTGAGATTGTGAGATTATGTGAGCTATAGTTGTTTTATGTTGATCTAGTGTGGGTTCAAAATTATATGAGTGTCTATTTTAAATTTGGTGCATCACCTTTTAACCTTATTAGGATCCCTTACCAAGAGGAAGCAGACCTTCTCTAGAGGTCTAACCCTACCATAGGTAACCCATAGCCTAGGGTTGTTCCCATTATGTATCTCAATTGAAGGGAGCATAAATAACTCTCTCCAAGGGTACAAACTAAGCCAAAAATAGTTTTTAGCATGCTTGGTGGGACCCAATTCAAAGAATATTAAACAAATTTGATGCTAGTTTGATCAAAATTATAGCAGTTAAGCTCCCAAGCAATATCATCTAGTGAGTCCAAAAGGAAGATTCAATATTTTATTATTATATCAATAGCTTCAACTCATGACAAAGGTGATAAGAAGGTCAGTTTCAAGTGGTATTCCCTTTTAATTTATTGAAATACCTTTAAATCTTAAAAAAATATTAGGGTTTGCCAATACACATCCATATCAAAGACCATTTGCTCCTAAGTCATTTTCAAGGCCTACCCCTACAAGGAGACCTTTGTTAAATCATTTTATATCTAGGGAAACCCCTAGATATTTTATGTATTTTAATGGATAGAGTCCTCTGGCCCTCCCCCACTATGATCCTATTCTAGTATCAGCACTTAAAAGTGTCCCTTATTATACTAGAGACAATACAACACCTTTTGATCACCTCATGAACATAGCCAATTTTTTCAATATCCATAATGTCACTAAGGAAAATATAGCTATAGGTTATTATCTACTTATTTCAAAAGAAAGTCTCTAGACTAGTACAAAGGCCTTATTTCTAATTTCATTCAAACATGGGACCAATTAGGAGAGGCTTTATGTAAATTATTTGAGGAAAAAGTGACCATTTGTCACATGCAGAGAAACTAACTACCATTAAGAGATCCCCTCATGCAGTCATACAAGACATCAACACAAGGTTCCAAAAAACTTGGGATTGAATCCTAGTCTCAGTTAAACCAACCCCTAACTTTGCCTTTCTATATTATTTTAAGGCTTTAAATAGTGACATAGCAATGATGATCTAATATATGGGAGGGAATATACTTTTAGATGCTTATGAGGTGGACATCAAAGCAAAAAATTATCTAGTTCAAGATGGAAAACTTACACCTAGACCACTAATTCCCTTATTTCCTAATATTAGACCACCTCCTATTGTTATCCCTCTACTTGATGTCATCCATCCTATGCTAATAATTACTACAATATCTACACCAAAATGAGAGAAATTTTCCACTAGTGGATCTAGTGATTCCCAAGACCAAAAGAACTTCCTAGAGCTTAAGAACATGTTCCAATACTTGGTAAATGAGATAGTAAATGTTAAGAGGTAACAGGATTTCAATAGGCCTTATCAAGGTTTATATCAACCTCAGTAGTAAGATTTTAAAGCAAATAAGACACCATAAAAATGAAATTACCAAGGCTAAGGTCAAAACCAAGTACAAGGGCAACATGGCTATAATAGGCAAAGTAACTACAATCCTAATGTTGCAAGCACTTCCAACACCTTGGTCCTAGTTCAAAATAATGTAGCTCAAGAAGTTAAAGGTACCATACCTTATAATCATTATTTTGGGAAATCCATTATCCCAACCACTAATTTCACCTAATATTTCAATGATCAAAAGAAGGAAGCTATTAAGTTTGGGTGAAATCAATCTCTCATGGCCCAAAATATAGAGATACATATGATGACCAAGATAGAAGAGCCTCAACAAGGTCAAAAACCTAATCAAAGACCAAGCTAGTTGGGTGATACAATGATGATCTATAAACAAGAAGAGTGGTATGCACTCAACCAATAGGATAGATCCAAAAAGGGATACATTTTAGTGGCTGAAAATATAAGATCCAAGAGGAGTGTGGATGGTAACTAGGAACCAAGCAAGGATCCTCCTATAATTAATCCTTCAATATCCAAGCTAGATAGACTTGTTGTTATTCTAAAAGTCCCAATAGTTTTGAGGGGTTAGAATTAGGGAAATATATTGGTCCCTTAAAACTCATGAGCTCAAGGTACAATTATGGATCTTAAATCATAACCAAAGCTTCTAGGGTCACCTATCAACATTATAGAGTAGATGAAAAGCTCTAATGTGAATGTGCCAATGTGTTATATGCTCTCCATGCCTATTTATGTAGGCATACTTCAATAAGGACTATCAACGATCACTTTTGTAGACAAGCCACCAAACATGGAAAATGTGATCTTTACCAATACAACCAAAGGACCAAGTAAATCAATCAAGCCTCTTCCCTTCTACATCTCATTTATCATTGGTAAATCTCTAGTGCACAATTTATTAGTGGACAATGGGGCTAGTACCTCAATAATGCCAAAGTCCATAGATAATCAACTTGGGTTAAAATATGATCCCCAGTACAAAGAATTTTCATAACTTGATGGTTCATTCACTAAACCATTTGGGATATTAAGAGACCTTATCTTGACCATACATGCTTGCCCTAGTGTCTTAGTGGTTCAATATGTGTTGATCTTGGATGTGCCTCCTTGCTTTACACTATGTCTATTTAGAGAGTTCACAACAAATAAAGGAGATTATCTTATAGAAAATTGGTCATATATGACATTCAAAAGTAGATATGGGGCCAAAGTGTCAATCAAATTTGAGCCCATTGTACAACTCCACATAGAGCCCTATGGACTAGATAATATCAAAATTAATTACACCATTATTGATGACAAAAAAATTGCAATAATGTAGGAGATAAATAGTCATCTAGAAGAGATACTAGACATGTTTTTGGATGAGTTGTGGAATGACAACCAGTTGGTATACCACTTATAAGGTGTTTAATAAAGAGACTTTGGTGTCTACTATTTGCATGAAGAAATCCATCCCATGTTATCCCTCATGAGGCCTCAAGAAGATCCTAGTGGTCTATTGAAGTTGTTCTTTGATGGCTCAAGGACAAATAATGGAGTGGGTGGAGGTGTTATGCTAGTATCCCCTTCAAATTATAAGTACTTATCTTCATATAGGTTCCAATTTAGTTGTTCTTGTAATGTAATATAATATGATGGCCTTATTCATGGCCTTAAATGGGTTAGTAAGAGAGGGATCAAGACATTTCAAGTCTATAGGGATAGTGAATTATTTATACACCAAGTTAGAGGCTAGAATGTCACTAATAACCCCTTAATGAAGTCCTAAAATCATAGAGTGTGGGACCTAATTGAGGACTTTCAGGCCATTAACATCTAATCAATCCCAAGGAGCCAAAATGAAAATGTTGATAGGATAGAAGGTATGGGCTCATTTTGATATCCCCAATGAATTGAAAAGTTTATACACATAATGTTTTTGAATTTTATCAAATACTAACACTTTGAAACTTATAGGAACCTATAGAGACTCAATATTTTTAAGTGCATACCTTAAGGGGTGAACTGAGAAAGGGGTAGGCAGACCTTTAGTACTTCATAAGATTGTTGTTCCTTATTTTCACATTATTACCAATCCAAAATAATACCAGAATCATTCCTTAAGATATTTCTCCTCCCTTGATTATTCTTCTAATAGTTTCCTTTTTCCATCCCACCTTTCTTGTCTTAAACTCATTTTGGATAGTCAGCTATACTAGGTCAACTGGGTCGACCTAGTACAGTTTAGGGGTATTCTTTACTTAGCTGACCTAGCATAGATCTAGTAAATTATCCCTGAAAACACACTAGGTCAACCTTGTACAACCAACATTTTGGGAAGGATTTAGGTCAAGATCTACCTATGAATAATATATCATTTTGGTCATTACATATGTGTAATCAAGAGTTATTATTCACTCGTGCTTCTTCACAATTTGATCTTCCACAGTTCTACTTGAGGAGACATAACTTAGTTTTCTTATTTGGAGAATCTAGACTTGTGGATAAGTCTTAGATGCTTTGGCATTTATTAGTGATCCTTACAAAACACAACAACCTCTTATGAAGCCCCTTTGGCCAAGGGAGAGATTGAGTCTCGATGGGTTCACATTCAAGTAAGTATATTCAAACTTTGTTCTCCTCTCTTTTAATATATAGAAGTACATTAATTGTTGGCTCGAATAATATTATCTTTCATATTTCATGTATTACAGTGTTACTCCTACATAATTTAATTAAAGTTCTATATACATATTTTTATTATTATTTATAGCCCCCACTCTGTGCCATAAGCTTTGGTGTGCACTAGATTAGATTTACTTTTTTGTTATTAGAATAAGTGATTGCTTTAAACCTTAGAACTCCATTAGGATTGTTTTCTGATTGTGTCATAATGTAGGATTTGAAACCCTTCCTATCATGATATGGTGTGACAAGTTATCCCCTAATTAGGTCTATCGGATCCCCATATTGGTCATGCTCTCACTTAACAAGTGTATCTCCAATCGTAAGTGTAGGTATGCTCTATCTTCTTTAAGCCAAGACTGAATTATAGACATGATGCATTTACAATTGCATACATTTTGGTGAACTTGATGTGAAAATAAACCTTATAGGATTTATTTCACTTTACTTAATTCTTTTGATCATCATTTTTATCATATAGTTTGACATACTAGATCGATTCTATTGACTTAGCTATTTTTCTCTATGCACAAGTTTCTAGGAAAAATCAACTAGATCAACCCAATCAACCTAGTACAAGTTTATAGCCTTTTAGACACCCAATTTAACCTAATAATTCAACCTAGTTGACCCCTTATAGTTTCAACACACTATAGTAGGTTCTTACATAGCTTGATTAATCCTATCGATGTAGTTTGCAGGTTTTTCAAGCATACTTCAAGGTTCATCAACAATATTTATTCATTGCATATCTGATCCACCAAGGTTCCATTTTACCTCTCTATTTCTCTATTTTCTATCTTTCCTTTAAAAATTTGTATTCTTCAAAGCTACCCTTGCATATTCAACTAGATTGACCCTACTGACCCAATTTTGTGTTTTGTGTGTTGTCTGAAATAACTAGATCAACCTCGCCAACCCAGTTCATTTTCAAAATTTGCTTCCATAGTATAGGTTCAACCCTATCAACCATGTTTTATATTTTTTACATATATTTTCAACATAATACCTTTTTTCAATTTGGAATTAACCTTGTATCTATTAGTAATTAATTCACACTTTCTTTTCCTATTGCTTGCATGCTTAGAATAACTCATATAGTTAAATTATGAGATTTTTAATTAATAACTTAGTTTCTCTATTTTTATTTTATGTACACATGGCCAAATTAAAAAAACATAAAAAATCACTTTAACATTATGTCTACCTTAGGCCAAGCTACTTGGATTTCATCACCAAGGGGGAAGCTGACTTGATGCTTTGGTTAATCATAAAGCATGGTTAATGGTATATTTTGGATATTCACCCAACACCCTTATCACTATGGTGTGTGAAGTGAGGGGCTAGGCCCCAATACCAAGCATGTATCATTGCCACTATAGTCCCTTTTAGCCCAAAATACTTAAAACCATCCTTAGATTTCTATCTATTACCTTGCTTATAGCCAACTTCTAATCACATTAAAAAATAATTTCTTGATAATATTAATAAACATCATAGGTTTACCAATTATTTAGATCTTTACTTTTCAAGTTGATTATTTTCTCTTTACTCAATTATGTGTGTAAAAACTTGCATTAACCAATGCTAGTGTAAGGTTTTGTATTGTGTACCTTAATTGTATTAGCCAATGTTAATCCAATTAACTACGTGTTTCCCTTTAACTTTTTCTTTCGTAGATTAGCTTAAAAAATTATCTTATTTCATATTATAACTTTTTGTCATCTTTATATTATTTTATGTCTATTGTACTACATCAACCTAGTTGACCTTATACTTTTTAAGCCCTATTCACTATATTGGACCAACCTAGTCAACCATGTATAGTCTACAACTCCTTTTCCATCTTTTTACTACCTTTATTCACTATAATGGATTGACCCAGTCAACCCTATATAGTTTACAAGTCATATTTTCTATGTTTGGTTGACCTTGTCAACCCTGTACTATGTTCTACTTTCCTTGTTCATCAATCTAATTCATTATCTTTCTAATTTTGCATTTTATTCATATGTCTTTAGTCAAAATGAAGTCTCTTATTAGAATTTTCTTTGATAGCTTAAATTCATTTAGATACTATATGGGATGTTCATTTCTCCCTCTCTTTTCTTCCTAAGAGCACCATGACTCTTGGGGTACCTCTTCTCCTCCATCTACGAACTATAACATGGTGCAAATAACACCTCAAGATGAAGTTGATGGATCTGATATTTTTTATACTTACCAAGAAGCTTCTCAAATAATTCAAACTAATGTGGGACTGATTGATATAAGTTTTCTCATCAATCCCACTAACAATCCATCTTATTCCAATCCTCTCCCTAATACCAATTTATGGAGTGCTCCTATAAACATTAACCCACCTCCTGATACAACCCAAATTTTAGCCCGAGTCATTTAACAAATGAACATTATGTAAAATTATAGTACCAAATAAATGATGCAACTTCAATAACACTTAATCAATGCGTCTAATCAACATCCAAATATTCATCCTCAAGCTAATCCTAATTATATTCCTTCACCTCTTAGGGATGCCTTAGGTAATGTTATTACTCAACCCATAATAAATAACACAATTCTTCAAACTATTCAAAATGAGCCTTCAACACCCTTTATTTTTTCCATTGATATTGGTAACATAGCTCTAACTATCAAATATTATGGGACTAAAGACCCTACTTTATTTCCTAAATCCTTTGGAAACCTTTAGAAATAGTGGATCCAAACTAATACATTCTCCACTACTAAACTCTAAGTCAAAACTTTTACTAGTGATGTATTAGAATGATATAATCAACTACCCCAAAATTATATTTGGTAACTTGAATATTTGGTTAATCCTTTTGTTAAAAAGTTTCCAACATAATGATCTTCCTAAAAAAATTTTTAGCCAGTTCATAAATTCTAATCAATCTCCCATAGAATTAGCTCATGAATTTATCAAAAGATGGAAATCTTGAGCTCATAACGTTGATCATAACATGAATGATGATAACTTAATCAAACTCTTTATTATGGTTTTAACTCCCACATTCCAATATAAGGTTCAAACCTTTTCTCCTCAAATACTTAATGAATCTTGTGATCAAGCTAAGCATCAAGACTTTCTTATGAAGCAATTCAAACCTAATCCTAAATGATTTAAAGGATCTTTTCAAACATCTAATGCTATCACTAGTAACACTCCACAGACCAAATAAGGGGTTACCAATTTTAATATTCCTTTACCCTATTATACACCTCTCCTTGTTCAAAAAATGAAATAATTTTTACTTCCCTCAAAATATTTCATCTATCTCAATGCTCCTCCTAAGTGGTTTAATCCCAATCTATTTTGTTGGTTCCATGAAAACATTGGGAATTCTCATGAATTTTTTATAGGGATTAATAATTTTTTTGTATCCCATATTCTTGGTGATTTGTTTAATAATTAGTCTATGATCAATATTCATTTTCAATAATAACTTATACTTCCCAAAAACATCAAACTTTCAAAGCTTCTACCTCCAATAACCATAAATATTCTTCTAATAATCAAGAAAGTGTCAAGGATGTTTGTTTCATTGACATCAATTACAATAAATATTATAACAACTTTCAATATGTTAACACTATCAAGCTCAATTATCATCATAAAATGGCTCACAAAGATCTTGCTACCAAGTTTACAAATCCATCTTTAGAAGAACAACTTCTTAAAGATACTACCACTACTAATATTGATTCAGAATCACCTAAGGAATAACTTTCTCCTTTTGATCCTCCAACCACATCTATACCTTGTAAAATTAATGTACCTTCTAAACTACATGTTGGTTATTCTAAATATCATTATAATTTTATTGAATAAATCAACTCTATGCCTTATAAGATTCCTCTTATGGAGTTGGTTCACACTTCACCCTATCATCATAAATTCCTTATGCAAAAACTTCAATAAACTAAAGATCCATCCTCTATCAATGAAGAACCACCTTATATTGATTCTCAACCCACTAATGTCAATACCATTAAAACCTTGTGTCCTTCTTCCAAGAGTTCTATTGAGTTTCTTGAAGAGGACATGATTAATGATGAAATTCTTTTTCATTTTTATGATCCACCACTCTTTATTAAAATAGCCATGAATACCACTCTTATCTAAAAAGTCTTAGTTAATGAAAGATCTAGTATTAATGTGACATCCTTATGGCTTATATAAAAACTTGGTTATAATAAATATCTTCTCAAGAAAACTCATCTTACTTGTAATGGTTTTGAACAAAATAATCAAAATCCACTTAGTTGTATTTGGCTTCCATTAACCATATGACCTAATACTATTCAAACCAAGCTTAGGGTCCCTGATCTCCCTTTATCTTAAAATATCCTTCTTATTCATCCATGGACTTATCAAATGAAGGCCATTGCTTCTTATAGTAGTTAATTTATTAAATTCTTACATAATGGAAAATGGTATAAGCATGAAGCTGACCCCAATCCATGGAGCAGCTAGCTTCCTAATCCTAAACCTTAATATAATATTCCTACAAATCCTAAGATTAATAATGCTCCTTTACTTGAATTCATCAACATGAATCTTGATTTAAATGTTACTTTTGTGGATTTGGATGATTATGAGCCCAATGATTTACAACATAATTACAATAATACCAAGTTGCCTCCATACATTTCATAATGGCTTCCTCCTTCTCTCTTACCAAGAGACCTTAACATTCCTCTTATTGATGAGATTACTGACTTTCCCCCTCTATGAAATCTTTAGGATTTTTCTTTACTAGAATATTCCTTCACTTGTAATGATTTTGGAGTGGTTAAATTATTTCAAGATCCTCTCATCAAGTCTCCTTATACATTTAACAATATTAGGATTTTGCATTCTAAAACTCCATTTGATTCTCAAGCTTGTATAACTTCTTCAACATATGATGACAATTATATCATGGCCCAATCTCAATCTAGAGACTTAGATGTCCAACATTACTAGAAAACTTTAGCCCAAATATATGCTTTTAATTAAGATGTGCATACCATTTCTATGAATCATACCTTACATCTTGAAGGTTATGTACCTCCTCTCAATCCTTTACTTATCGATACCCCTCAGGTGGAAGAATAAATTATGCCTTCCAAATCTTTAGAATTTCCTACACCTATCAATCCAATCATTGTACCAAATCTTTTTCCCATCACAAAATCCATTGACACTAATTTATTCTATTCCATATACTTCATTTACTCCTAAAATTACACTAGATTCCAAGGAAATCAATGTCCATTAGATTCATTATGAGTCTAATCACCATGATAATAAAATTTTATATCTTGAAGTGAATGTCAAATATTATGGTCCTCTTCTTACCTTACCTAGATATGAAGTTATTCTTTAGTTACTTCATTCCCAAGAACGTCAACTTCCTCAGAAGCTTCATAAACTTAGAAACTTTAAATCTAAAACTCCTTCCTTCAACTACTTCATTTCTATCATTGATCCTAAAACAAATCCAATTTCAGCCTTACCTAATTCACCATAACACTTTCAATATGGTAATGCTATGATTATCAAATAAACCACTCACATCAAATATGTTACACCATCTTATCCTTGATCATTTACATTTTCTCAAGAGCTTTCACCTCTTGAACATGATAATTTTAGCTTATTATTTGACAAATATCATGAGGATTTCACTTGGTCCTATGAAGACATGCCTAGTATTGTGGTGCATAATATCATTACTTAACCTGATGTTAAGCCTATGTATCAAATCAATGAAAATTTCTTATTGAAGGTTCAACCTTATGTCATAAAGAAATCATGAAATTACTTGATGCTAAATTTATTAAACCGATGGATTATTTTTAATGGGTTTCTAACATTGTCCCCATTTATAAGAAATTAACTATGGTTATCACATTTATATTGATTTCCATAATATTAATCTTACTTGTCCCAAGGAAAACTTCCCCTTACCTTCAATAGATGCCATTGTTGATTTTATGGCTAGTTATGAAATGTTATCTCTTATGGACGGCTTCTCAAGATACAATCAGATTCATATCACTCTTAAAGAACAACATAATACTAATTTCACCATGGAATGGGGCACCTATTGCTATGTCAAAATTCTGTTTGGTCTAAAAAATAATGAAGCCACTTATCAATGTGTAATGACTCACATCTTTCACAATCTCATTCATAAAATTGGTTAAACCTATATAGATGATCTCATTGCTAAATCCAAACATCATAAGAATCATCTCTTTGATCTTGCTATCATCTTTTACCATATCTTTAAATATAAATTTGGTCTTAATCCTTACAAATGTGTCTTTATAGTCACATCTAGAAAATTGTTAGAGTTTTTAATCTCTCTCCATGGCATTGATGTTGATCCAGCCAAAATTAGTGCTATCATTAACATGCCCATTACTCATTCTATTCATAGTATTCATACTTATTTAGGAAAGATTGGGGTAATTAGATGATTCATCCCCAAAATGTCATATCAAATTCACTCTATCAATTACATTATCATGAAAATTATTTCTTTAGAATGGATGGATCCATGTCAAAAATCCTTTGATAACATGAAAGAGTCATTGCTTCATCCACCTGCACTTCATCCTCCTTCCAATGATAAACTTTTTATTCTATATACTTCTTCCACACCTATTTTAGTTGTGTAAATTATTTCCCAATATGATGATATGGGAAGAGAGTATGCTATCTACTACATTAACTGAAGCCTCATTAACTATAAAACATGTTATACCAATATTGAATGTGATTACATTGACATCTATTTTGTAATTAAAAATCATTGTTACTAAATGATTTACCAAAATATTTATGTCATCATTCATTTTGGCCCCCTCCATCACTTCTTTAAATTATTTATTTTTAGAGATAGAATTGGTAAATGGATGGTCCTACTTATGGAATTCAATTTTTGCATCATCACTTAGAAAGTTGTTAAATGGCGAGTCATGGCTAACCAGCTTACTACAACTCCCATTACAACCACTTCTTCACTTCAATATGACCTTCTAAATTACATTATCCTTTATATTGATGGTCTTAATCAATCTATCTCTCTTAAATATTATTTTCACATATTTACTACCAATATTGAAGCCAATTGCCTTGAATAATATTCCACTCCCTCTGATACTACTAAACCAAAGGTAGTTATTAAGGAGCTTCCTAAAATTAATTTTTACTTGTATGATGATACTTGGATCCTTCAATTTTATGGTGATAAAATCCTTCAAGGAGTTGGGACAGGTTGCATTCTCATAAGTCCTCTTGGTAAGATCATTCCTTTAGAATTCTACCTCACCTTTAATGTCACCAATAACATGGCTAAGTATTAAGCTCTTATCTTAGGCATGAGAGTTTATCTTAATTTATACATTCAAAAACTTCATGATTTAGGTGATTCTAAACTTATTTTCCATCAAGTTCATGGTGATTATCAATGTAAAATTTAAAACCTCATTACCTATCGTCAAATTATAACAACTCTTGCTAAGGATTTTATCTCTTTCACCATTGAGCCTCTTCTTAGGGATAAAAATTCCATTATTTATTCTCTTACCTCTTGATCATCTCTCTTTCATCCTCATCAAATTATTTTTGATCCGTATTTTCTTATACAAATAAGAAAATCTCCATCTTCAACTCAACCACTAGATTTTCTTATCTTTCATATTGAGACTGTTACCATTTGATAAAGCCCTTGGTATAAAGACATCATTAAATTATTATAACACTAAAATTATCCTCCTAATCTATACTCTCATGAAAAGACACCTATTCACAAACAAGCTTTCAAGTATGTATTTTGACACAACATCCTTTACTATCATAAAGTTGAAGATACCTTGCTCTATTTTGTTATTCAAGATAAGGTTCCTCCTCTTCTTGAAAAATCACATGGGTGAATTTGTGGTGGTCATTATAGTGTACATGATATAACATGAAAATTCCTATGTATGGGTTACTTATGACCTACTCTAGAAAAGGATGCAATTAAATATGCTAAAAAGTATACTCTTTGTTAGATTCATGATGATCTTATCCATTCACATCCTGCCAAAATTTAAACTATTGAATCTCCTTGTCCATTTTACACACGGGGATTTAATCTCATTGGTAAACATCCTCACTCCCAATATGGGCATGTATTTATCATCACCACTACTAAATATTTTACCAAGTGGGTAGAAGTTATGACCCTCATTAACATCACTAGTCCTACCATTTCCAAATTTATTATTAACCAAATTATTTGTTTCTTTTGCATTCCCCATACAATAATTTAAAAATGGTGGTAATTTCAAAAATAAACATGTTAAACAACTTTTCACCAAATTCAAGATCATTCACAAATTTTCCATGCCTTGTCATCTACAATGTAATAGACAAGCTAAGGCCACTAATAAAATTCTCAAAAAAATTATCCAAAAGATAATTAATGAAACCCAAATGTATTGGGATATGCATCTTTACCCTACACTTTGGGCCTATCAGACTAGCATACACACTACCATTGGGGTAACTCCATTCTCGCTCATCTATAGATCTAAGTTAGTCCTTATTTTATAAGTTAAGCTTCCCTCTCTTCATATATCTCTTCATGGAGTTATTCCTAATGAATAATTATTTTAATCTCACCTTAATTCCCTTGATATACTTGATGAACATCATCTTTCTACCTTGTAACATAGTCGCTAATACAAGACTCACATTACCAGATAACTTAACAAATGTGTCAAAGTCCTCACATTTAATGTTGGTGATATTTTCCTTGAATTAGATTACACCCATGATAAACAAGGTAAATACACCCAAAAATGGTGGAGCCCATATTTAGTTAAATATATTCTTTGTTTAAGCACTTATTATCTTCAAACTAATGAAGGCCATGTTTTAAAGAGCCCACCAATGTATAATTCCTTAAAAAGTACAATACCTAAACATTTATTTCTTGTCATTCTTTATATCTACATATATCTAAAAAAAATTATAGGTTACTTAAGCATGGGTCTCTCCCTCTATAGCATTTCCCTCTTTTTCACAAACCTTTAGTCCTCCATTTTGGTCTTTTGGTTTCTTGATGTACCGTAGTCTTCTTTATCTTCTTTCATTTTCTCTTGTTTTTTTCACCCCTTGGGTTTTTATTTTATGAGTTGATTTGTAAGACTATGGATAATACCTGACATTCCTCAAAAAAACACCATCTTTTATCTTAATCATTCTTCTTTATTGTTGTTGCTTGTCAATGTTGTTTTGACATCCCTCAAATTTTTTCTTTGGTGAGTTATTTTATAAGACCATAAATAGGACTTGACATCCCTCACAAAATTACCATGTCTTTTCTTTATCTCTTCCTTATTTTATTTCTCTCTCTTAGCAACCTTGTCCTAAGTTTTCACATGAAATTAATCTTTAGTTCCCATGTTTGGTTTTACAAATTTGTATGGAGGAGGAATAGAAAAAGCTATCAAAAAATTTAAAATCCAAATCATTTGAAAACAAAATGCAATGATATCTAAAATGAAACATAAAAACCTCAAAATTCAAATTCACACCAAAATATATGATTATAATCACATCTTTTATCTCTAATCAAATCTCAAACTTCACAATTGGCCTCAAATAGAGCTGAGGTCCTTTAGGGTGTGGTACACCAATAGATTGGAATAGTGGAATACCTAATTTCTCATGTAAGTACCCAATCTTATTATTATACCAACATCTCTATAAGGGGTCCTAAATAATGAGGAACACATTATGGGGAGGTAGGTCCATTTTATTTTTCATACATGTAGCCTTTATGAGATGATCTATATAATCTATTTGTTGACCCAAGACTTGTGTATCTAAGAGAAGTTATTCATAGTCCTTAAGGTCAACAATCCTCTTGTTTTGAAAAACTTAATATGAGTGTTTAACTTTGATAAAGAGTTACACTACCTTGATTTTTCATTCATTCTCTACTCCACCCATTGAATTTCCCCCCTTGATAGGAAAATTGTGATTTCAAATTATTTTCCCTTATTGAATACCTTCTTCTTCATCTCTTAAAAAAATTCTAGAAATATTTAATTTTAGTTGTATCTATCCTTAGAGTGAAAAAACATACTTGAGTAACTATGGATTATATTTATTTAAACCATGATTTTACATTTATAGACTTACTTTACTTTCCTTTTACCATTTGTCATTGTTGTGTTGTCTTATTATTACAAACACTTGAGTTCATACCCATTTTCCCTTATTGAGTGAGTTTGTGTTATTACTTCTCACTTGACAATGTTGTTTTCCCTTTTATGCATCCTTTTTCCATTGTTGAGTGAGATGTGGATTATTACTAATCAATCATCAATATTGTTTTACCATTTTGTTTAGTCTTTTACCCATTTATATTATTTGTTTTATTACCATCCTGTTTGATATGTGTCCTTAGTTTGACTTGGTGAGTTTGCCTTTCTTACTTAAGGATATCTTGTTTGAGTTTTTTGGTCTTTGGTAGCCTTGGATTTTTGGTTACATTATTTACTCTTATTTTTGACTTGGTATTTTGGTCTAACATGACACTTTTCACCCCAACCTAATAAATTTTCCAAGTACATCCCATCCTCATAACACTAGTTATATTGGATTTTCTTGCGTTTGTTTGTTTTTACTCTTTATTTTTATATTCTTAGGTTTCTTGAAAGTAGTATTTGCATCCTACACAATCAAAACTAGAAACATAGAAAAAAACCATCTCATGATAAAGGTAAGTCAAGGTACACATTGCATTTAATTTTTAGATTAGTTTCCCTTTTAATCATTTAATTTTAGTTATTTTATGATTTAAAATACTATAACCCTTTCTTTAACATCAGTATTGTGTGTTACTATGTTCTTTCTCAAAGCACCATCCCTTATTACACCTTAGTGACATGTGATGAGATTCTAGTGGGGCATATGTATACACATAGTATTTTAAACTTTTATCAAATATTGACACTTTACATCTTACAAGAACCTATCAAAATTCAATCTCTTTGATTTCACTTCTTAAGGGGTGCACTCAAAAAGGGGTGGGTAGACCTTTGGTACTTCACAAGATTATTCTCCCTTATTGCCACATTATTACCAATCCAACTAGATCCCAAAATTATTACTTAAGCTATTTCTCCTCCCTTGAGGATTCCTCCAGTCTTTTCCTCTTTCCATCCCTCTTTTCTTGTCTTAAACTCCATTTGGATATTCATTGTACTAGGTCGATTGGGTCAATCCAGTATAGTTTATGGATATTCTTTACTTTCTTAGCTTGTTAGCCCTTTGGCTAACCTAGCTCAGATCTAGTAAATTGTCCATAAAAATACATTGGGTTGACTCAGTTAACCTTGTGTATTTGTATTTGACATTTCTAAAAGGATTTAGGGCAAGATCCACTTATAAATACAAGATCATTTTGGTCATTATATATGTGTAATGAAGAGTTATTATTGACTCACATTTATTCATAATCTACTCTTTCACCATTATACTTGAAGAGACTTATCTTAGGTTTATTATTTGAAAAATATAGTCTTGTGGATAAATTTTGGATGCTTTGGCCTTTCTTAATGATCCTTACAAACTAAAACAACCTCATGTGTAACCCCTTTATCCAAGGGAGAGATTGAGTCTTGACTGGTTCACATTTAGATAAGTGTATTCTAACTTTGTTCTCCTCTCTTTTAGTAGATAGAATTATCATAAGTTTTGGCTCTATTAATACTATCTTTAATATTTCATGTATTAGGGTGTTATACACACTTTAATTTAAGTTCTCTATACATTTTTTAAAAATTATTTCTAACCCCCACTTTGTGCCACAAGCTTTGGTGTGCACTAAATTAGATTTATTTTCTTGTTATTATAATAATTGATTGATTTAAACCTTAGGACTCCATTAGGGTTTTGTGATTGTGTTAGACTAAAGGATTTGGAACACTTCCTAACATGATATATTATGACAAGTGATCCCCTAATCAAATCTAGTGGATCCCCATATTGGTCATGTTCCTGCTTAACAAGTGTATCCCTAACTATAAGAGTAGGTATGCTATATATTTTCTGAGCTAGGATTAATTTATAGACATGATGTATTTTATATTACATAAAAAAATGACAAAGGTGAAACCACATGTCAAAGTGGTAATAAGACCATTAGTGCTAGATAATGAAGCTCATTGGTAGGTCTTTGAAAGTGATAAATAGATTGCATGTTTCTTGCATCAAGAATCAGAATTCTTCTCCATCAACCAAGGAAAGATTTAGCATTAATATGGGGAGCATATTGTTTAATTAAGGTCCAATAAGCTTATTAAAGGACTAGTTACCCTAGAAGGTATCTTTCATGAAGGGGACCATATGAGGAAGGATAAAGTAGTGATGTCAACTAGTAAAGAGAAATATGAGAGAGTTATTATCTTTGAAGACAAGATCCTAAAGCTTGGAAAGATAATAATTGAGTTAAAATTTCATGCTTTCATAGATATTTGTAAGGAATATTTGGACATATTTACTTGGAAATATAGTAACCTAAGGGTATTTGATCCTAAATTGGCCCAACACACTATAGAATGTCATGCTAATGCCAAGCTTATCAAGAAGAAGTAGAGGCACATAAACCACAAGATTTAAGAGTTCATGATAAATTAATTGACTAAGTTGATTAAATCCAAGATCATCTTTCCAATTAAGTACTCCTCATGGGTGGCTAGTCTAGTGCCTATCAAGAAAAAGAAAGGGGAAATCGGGTTGTGTGTGGACTTCATGGATCTTAATAGAGTCTCTTGGAAGGATAAATACCCTTTATCATCCATGGATCAACTCCTTCAAGTATTTTTTGGTTTATAATGCTTCTCTCCCTTGGATGGGTATTTAGGTTATAACCAAGTGCTAGTGGGAGAAGAGGAGCAATACAAGACTACCTTCACCACCAAGTGGGGTACATTTCCTTACCAAAAGATGCCTTTTGGATTATCCAATCTTGGGGTTAACTTTTCAAAGATAAATGGGCATGGCCTTCCAAGGGATACTAAATCAAATGACATTGGTCTACTTGGATGACATCATAGTCTTTTCCAAAAAAGCTAGTGAGCAAATGGACCATATGAGGATAATATTACAGATATGCAAAGAGTATGGGATCTCTTTAAATATAAAGAAATGTGTGTTATTTATATATGAAGGTAAGGTAAGTTATTAGGTCACATTATTTCAAAAATAGGATTATCCATTGATCCTTATAGATTAAGTGTTATCTTAGCCTTAGCCTTATCCTTGCCAAAACATAAGAATGGGATCCAAACCTTCCTTCAGAAGATTAAATTTATGAGAAGGTTCATACCTAGTACTGTAAACTTATTCAAACCTATCACCACCATGTTTAATAAGATCCAAGTGTTTGCTTGGTCATATGAAGGCAAGACAAATTTTGAGTCCATCAAGCAAATCATTACCCGGGCCCCCTCACTCATAAATCTTAATTTCTCTAAGGAATTCATATTATACACCTTTTCTAATGCTGATAATATATCAGATATGATGATGAAAAATAATGATGAAGGAATGGAGAAGCCAATTGCTTTTGTTAGTCAAGGGCTAGAAGGATATGAGGTGAGGTACACTTTCATTAAAAAGTAGGTTATTGCATCCTTGAGGAGTATCAAGAAGTTCAAACCAATGCCATCCAACAATAGGATTCATCTTATGGTGTCTCACCCTAGGGTTAGTTACTTTCTCATTAATAAGGATTTGAGTGAAAAGAGATTAGGTTAGATCACCAAGGTCATAGAATATGATGTAGATATCAAGGTCACCAACCTATTCAGGGGCATGGGTTTGTGCTAGCACATGGTAAATGACCTCTAGGAAGATAAAGAAACTATTTTCGTGACCTAAAATAACTCACAATAAGGTGTACCTCCATTTAAAAAGAGTTGGCTTTAAGATATGGATCATTTCTTGACAATAGAAGAATGCCCCAAAGATTTGGACAAAGCCAAAAGAAGGTATTTTAGGATTTAATCCATACCTTATATATTTATTGATGGGGATATTTTTAGAAGAGACCTAAATCAGGTACTCCTTAGGTACATGACCAAAATCTTAGTGCAGTTTCATGATGGACATGTAGGAGGTCATTTTTCACCTAGAATCACAACAATAATGGTAATGAGGGATAGTTATTACTAGCCCAATATTTTCAAATATTCTCATACATGGGTTATAAAATTATAGAAGTGTGTTATATTTTCAAGAAATAATAAAATAGCATACCTTCCACTCAATCCAATTTAGGTAGAGAAACCCTTCATGTAATGGGGGTTAGACTTTATAGGGATGATCAATCTACCATCAAGTGTAGGGAATAAATGGGTGATCATTGCAACTAATTACTTCACCATGTGGGTGAAAGACATTTCTTTGAAAGAGGCTAATGAGGTTGTAGTTTTGGACTTATATGATAGTATTATGACTAGGTTTGGTGTCCTAGCCACCATAATTTTAGATAATACATTAGCATTCCTTAATATGAAGAAAAATGAGTGGGATCTCAAATTGGGCTTCTACCTTATCACCTCTTCTAACTACTATCCTCAAGGAAATGGACTATTAGATTCCACAAACAAAACTTTGTTAAGAATCATCTAGATGACAATGGAAGAGAATCATAGAACATGGCACACTAAGCTAAGGACATCCTTATGGGATGATATAGTGACTCCTAGAGGTACCATTGGCAATTATCCATATGTTCTTGTGTATGGAAGGGAATCCAAATTGCCTATCTCTCATGAGATACCTATATTAGAGTTATTCCATCAACTTGAGTTGATGGAGGATGAGCCCATGAATGTGAGGATGATAGAGCTTATTAAACTAGAAGAAATGAAGGACCTTGCTATGAAAATACTACAGTCACATCAAGTTTAGGTAAAAAAATCCTTTGATAAGAGAGATTCAACAAGGAGATTCAAGGGGACCTAGTCCTCAAATGGGACTCAAATAAGGCCAAATAAAGAAACCATACCAAGTTTTATAGCTTGTAAAGTGGTCCTTATTTGATCCATGGATGTAGTGAACATAATGCTTTTTAACTTGGTCAACTAGATGTAGAGGTACTACCCATCCCAATCAATGGCATTTATTTTAAGACTTGTTATTAAAATTAATTCATTCATTGTAATATATTATACATATTAGGGTAGATTTTTATGCTTTTCTCTAAGTGCATTATGCACATTTTCTTTCTATAGTGTGTTTCCTTTTCAATAAGTGCCTCGGGAACTTTGTTATTCTATTTTATTTTGTTCCTATTATTTCAAAAGGAGGTTCTAGATAAGGATAGACTTGTATTATCTTCATGATAAATTGAGAGAATACTTGACACTCCATATTCCCAATGGACTTGTTTAAGGACACTAATATTGTATAACAAGCATGTAAACCTAGGATGTTGCTATAAATGTTTGCCAAATTTTGGCCCACATACAAAACTTGACATTGTAGTAATAATTCTAGAGGTCTTGGTGTGGATAAAAAAGTTGATTAGATTTCATGTTGAATAAAGGATCTAAATTTTTAGATGGAATGAGTGGTCCAAGGGTCTCAAAATTGTTCACAACACTTTTGAAACACTTTAAGCTTGCTTAAAGTGAAATATGATTTATCTACAGAGAAAATAACTAGTTCCCAAGTGGGTTTCATGGTGTTCAATCAATTTAGGATTATGTACAATCATGCATAAGCCTCATAAAAACATTTTAGATTTAAAGGTTTGATAAAAAGTCTCTGTCTTAAGCTTAAGTGAGTCAGACCATCACCAGGATGTCATGTAGGAAGAAAGGGACAAGTTTACTTATATATTTTATAAATGTGCTCAATAATATTTGTGTGATCAGTAGACCATGTAAAATCAAATTTATTCATGCCAAGAACATGCTATACAATTTTGATGTCTGCATGATATTTTTATTTCAAGTTATGGATCTTCAAAATTGAACCTATAGGGTAGGACATTCATGCAAGTGTTAAGTTTGAGATTCAAAAAATGATAATTCGGATTCAAAAAGACCTTAAAGAGTTTAAATTTTATCAATATTTAATGGTCCATATGATCTCACATACTAACACATAAGATCTAATGGTTCATGTTAGGGTTAAATAGGTCAAAAGGTCCCTCAGTTAATCCCTCTAAAGAGTTTCAAGTTGGACAAGATCTAATGATTTAGACTAAGTAGAGATCCAAAGGTGTATGTTCATTGATAATAAGGTGGATCTAATCTAGATCAATGATAAATGTTCATTAATACCAATGATCTGATGGTACATAAGAACTGGCAAGAAAGTGGGACCAATAAGATTTATGGCTCACATTGCTTCATATATCTTGATCTAATGGTGCACGAGCAAGTCAACATGTAAAAATATCTTCATGGTAGGAAATAAATGGACCACATTCATTCATACTAGGTAGATCAACAATGTACAAGAGGTAAAGATTAAGATTAATATTTGAAAACAAGGATTTTCAAAGCCAATGAGAGTAAAGATAGGTTGGATCATTATGATTGGCCCAAGAAATATTCACCAGATAAGGTCAAACTAGAGGAACCATTTTTTATCATTGTAAACAAGTCTCATAGGGTCATCATTCTACCATTAGATATTGATAAAATGCTAAAGAGTGGGCATGGCCATGAATTTAGGTATAAATAATATAAAGGGATGCTACTAAAGCTAAGTATAGACCTTTATTTTGACATTTTATAACCTACAAGGTTCATTTTGTGACTATGTTCACCATTATTAAAGGAGTACCTATGTATATAATGAGCTCTTGGTTCCTATAAAGATAAAGTGGGTTAATTTAGACCTATTATAATCTAGAAAAGGGGCTATATTATCTATAAGTTTGCATCTTATGACAACTATAGGAAAACCAATAATATTATATTGGTTTACTACCTATAGAATGAACCTATGATCCAATCATCAAAATAAAGTAGACATGTGATTAATGCAAAGGGTCCTCATCCTTCAACATGGCCATATTTTTGATAAATAACTATCTAAAATAGATAGGGCCATGATTATGTTAGATCCATGAGCATGAAATTTTTTTATTCAATGAGAGATGGCTTAAAGGATCAAATAATAGGATCTAGTGGTTGGGACTTATAGTTGGGATAATTCAATGCATCATTATAGCCTATGGTGACTTTTCCACTTGGTAAGCCATAAATAGTGCCCTAATTGATCAAAAGGGTGGTAGAGCATTCAATCAAAAGGTGGAAACTCAATTTTTTAGTTATTGATCTATAATAGTGTGTTCCATCTCTAATTATGTCTTCATGTGTTCTTTCTCTCTCTTCCTTCTCCTATATATCCTAGTCCCATTTCCATTATGAGGATTTTCATCTCTTATAATTTTTCATTCTTTTTTGGGACAAGGATACTCACTAAGAATCTTGTATAAGTGTGCTCATTTTATATGGTTAAATCTTTTCAAAATATTGTAAAACTACCTTTTAAAGTAATAAGATCATCTCTTTGCCTATCTCTTATCTTTAATCAGTGATTAGTATGCTTGTGTATGGTGAATTTGTGAAGGAGATTATTCCTAGTTTACTATCCTTCTATTTTCCTCTTTCAAAGTGTTCTCAAGCTAAATTACATGTCTAGATCAGTGTTCTACTTGGAACCTCTCCTATGAAATATTTATGCAACTAGTGAGATTATGAGATTGTGTGAGCTATAGTTGTCTTTTGTTGATCCAGTGTGGGTTCAAGCTTATATGAGTGTCCATTTTAACTTTGGTGCATCACCTTTTAATCTTATTAGGATCCCTTATCAACCATTTATAACCATTTTCTTAGTAATTTACATTAGTTTAGGTGAGCACCAAGAGGAAACCATCCTTATCTAGAGGTCTAACCCTACCATAGGTGACCCATAGCTTAGGGTGGTTCCCATTGTATAAATCAATTGGAGGGAGCCTAAATAACTCTCTCCAAGGGTGTATATTGATCCAAAAACACATACCACAATAGCCTCTTGTGAAGCACCTTGGCCAAGGGAGATATTGAGGCTCTATGGGTTCACTTTAGAACTAAGTATTCCTAACTTTGTTTCTCCTTTATAAGAGTAGATAGATTATCATTTTTAATTCTCTCCCATGTATTATGATTTTGTATACATTGATGTAAATATATGTCTTCAATGCATTTTAACTTTGATGTTTATTAACCCCACTTTGTGCCATAAGCTTTGGTGAGCACTAGATTAGACTTTTACTTTGATTTCTTCATTTCTATATTTGTGAACATGAAAACATAGGACCTAGTTAGGTTTATTTTATAGTTTTTCTTGACTAGAGACTTTGTAACCCTCCTGAGTGATTTTATTGTGGTAAAAGATACATTGACCAAATCTAGTGGATCCATCTTGGTCATGACCCTAAATATCTAATTTATCAACAATCAAAAGTGTA
>JARHVA010006968.1:627500-632500 GCA_037957365.1 Torreya grandis | reverse complement strand
TATACACACACACATATGTATATGTGTGTGTATATACATATGTACACACACACATATACATGTGTGTGTGTGTGTGTGTGTGTGTGTGTGTGAGAGAGAGAGAGAGAGAGAGAGAGAGAGATGAGAGGGAGAGAGAGAGAGAGAGAGGAGATGAGAGAGAGAGAGAGAGAGAGAGAGAGAGAGAGAGAGAGAGAGAGAGAGAGAGAGAGAGAGAGAGAGAGAGAGAGAGAGAGAGAGGAGAGAGAGAGAGAGAGAGAGAGAGTGTGTGTGTGTGAGAGAGAGAGAGAGTAGTTAAAATCTTTAGTATTTTAAGCATAGGAATCTTAGATTGGGTTTTCTTAAGTTAATCAGTCATACCATACTCTTTAGTTGGATTAGTTGGCCTCATAAGAGGTGGAGGGGGATGAGGATAAATATTTTGAATACCTTAATTATATCATGCATGATAGGGAACCATACCTCTTCATTTATTAATAGCATGTATCATAGGATCAAATATAAGAATATGGAAAATAATAGGAATGGGATGGTATCTATAATAACCTTGAGGTCTTAGGGGGAGGGGGGAATAAAAAGTTGCATTTGTGCCCTTTCACATCTATTAATGAATGGAGGTATTTGAAATATAGTATTTAGATAATATGATTTGATAAGGAGGGTTAAATATTATTCATAGTTAAATTCATCCTTAATTTTATTACATCTAATTTTTATTTTTTTATGACATGAGTTTAAAATATATTACACATTTAGGGATGATAACATGTAACTATAACCAACATAGCTTAAATGAGAAAATATAAGTTATGTATATCCATTATTTCCATGATATATTTATGTGAATAAGGGGAAAATAAAAAATATAAAATAATATTTTTAAATTTGAGCATATAAATATGAACCCCTTAGTAGGTAAATGGAAACCCCTAAATGAGACCTAGTGTTTGGCTATGCTCAATAGAGAAACTAGTTTTTTAATGATTGAAACCCTAAGAGAAAAATATCACCCATTAGGATAAATTCTAAATCAAGTATAAAAATCATATGTAAATAAATAAATATTAAACCCTATAGTTAAAAGATGAAATCCTAAGGGAAACTAAGGTTCAGTATGTTCTTACTAAAAATGGGTTCACCAATATGTTTGATCTAATATTGGATTTATTTTATGTAAATAATACATTATTATAGAATACTCAAATTTTATAAGATATATCACTCCACATATAAATATAAGTGTAAATATAAGAGTATTATTGATTTATTACAATTTGATATTTATTGAAATGACCTAAAAAATAGGGTGATTGGCTTGTTTAGGTTTTGTTCTAGTTTGTGAAAATTTGAAATCATTGGTAGAGTTATGGAATTGGGTTATAGTCACTTATATATACAAATAAACTATGTACACCTAGTATGATAAGTCAAAAACTTCTTGGGTACCTATCATAGGTTGAAAATATCTAATAAACAACATAATTATCTAAGATATCTACATATGTCTATGACAATGTGAATCATTTTACATGCCCCTGCAAGTGACTCTTGTGTATCCATAAACCTTTGATCCTACATTGATAGATATATTTTCCTTCTCCTTTATTTGAAACCATAGTTCCACTCTTGATACTATGTTCACCTGTAAAAAGGGGTTAGTGAGATGGGTTTAGCTAACCCCAATCACTCGCCACTAAGTGGATAAATATTTCATACATTCCAATACTATAAAGAGGGATAAAAGTGCTTGTATTTATCCCCCCTAGCTAAATTTTATAAATTAGTGTAATAATAGTATGCAATTCAATTCCAAGTAAGTATTTTGATACTTGAAAACCTATTATTTTAACCTTATAATATGTTTAACCCTAAAAGTCTAGATTGGGGTTATCTATGGTTAAAGAGGATAGATATATATTAAGGTACAATGATGATAAAATATCTCTATATTAGGATATTTAGATGTTAAACTTAGATATAACGTATGTTGAATTCATTAAACTAAGGTAGGCTAAAAATAGTAAGTATAGTTATGCTATTTATGGAAATGGCAAAGAAATAATGTAATTAGCTGGTTATAATGTTAAAACAATTTTGGATCTATAATAGGTAAGAAGTAAAATAGAAAAGGGTTCTAGAATAATTTCCAAATTTTGATTTGAGTGGATTTGGAGCTATAGACACTAGTATTAGCCTCAGATGATTACATCGATATTATTTTTTAAAATTGATACAGGTGTCATGTATAGAATACCTATTAGAAAAGTATGCAACCATTGTGATGTTTCTAGGTTTTTCTTCACCTTCACTATGGTGTATTAAAATTTGGGTCATGGACTATCACTCCTCATGAAATTATAAAACCCTAGTTATTCATCTTTATAGTGATCTTGGGGGAAATGGGTTAGTGGTACATGGTGTCAGGATGACCCCAAATACCTCTCTATCAATGAGTATTATATACATATCCAATACTCTATATACGATCCTTAAATTGATGAAGTTATCTCCTATGTGTTGGATTGTGTGTGAATCATGCACTATTTACAAATATAGTAAAATAATGACCTAGTATGTAACTTGGAAAATATATCTTTTTGGGCTGATCCTTCATTTCTTCAGATCTATATGTCTTATCCCTATGAATTATATGTAAATAGGATAAAATAAGGACATTTTTCTTTATCAAGTGCTTGATTTAATGCTTTGATAAGTTGACTTAGGTATTTATGGGTGTATGTTAAGTGAGGAATGAATGAGGATTGATCTTGTATTTATATCAATTCCTTTAGATAATTAACTCACATTAAAACACTTAGACTAACCATTAGGATTTATTTTTTTTTGTAAATTGGATGGCTTTATGGCATTAGACACTTGTGTCAGAGTAGGATACCTACATCAATGTAGGTGAATATCTAAGACACTAGTATCTAAGGAACAAAAAATTAGGTACATGCTCATAACTTATAAATGTGGAAGATAAGTAGGTTTTAAGCATTATAGGCAAGATAGCAGGTCTAGCTCATCAACATAAGACTATTTAGACCAAGAGATAATATAGGGGGCATAACATAGACTAAATTTAATATTTTTGAAAGTGGGAAATTTTTAAAACTAAGAGTAACAAATAATATATAAGTTTTACAAGTGTACATGATTGAGGTGATATATAATCCATAAATATCAACTACATCCCCCCTTAATCTAGTAATGGAAATACTAGTTCAAAGGAGAATAAATATGTACCTAGGTATGTATAATATACCTTTCCTTTATATGATTTGAAATTAAATGATTTTATAGTGATTGGCCTAAAAAAATAGCATGTTATAGTACATAATCAATTCATATAATCTAGAATTAAAAGTATTGAGAAGATTTAAACTGAAAGAGCAAGGTTTAGGAGTACACCTATGTATTGATGTAATCACCTTTCCTATTGGCAAGTTGATTTGAAAATTTATATCATTGTAAGAATTTTGAATTGAGATAAGGATAAATATATATAAATATATAAATTACATATATCTAAGGAGATAAAGATATATTGGAAGGTACATGCCCCCAACCTTGGGGAAAATGTGAATTACCACCCAGCATATAAGATTATCTCAACTATGTAACCCAATCATACTTATAATAGTGATCATGAGTGAAAAATGTCAAATAATAATATAAAAATAGTGAGGTTATATTATACAATCAATTCTAACCTTAAAACTTGTAAAGATTGAGTTATTTAATCATCTCAACCATAAAAAAAATGAACCAACTATTGTAGTATATTTGGCTCAATACAATCCACAAAATTCCATCTTGGTGGGTGATGATAATCTCTGAGAGTGTTTTACAATATGAAACTAATTTTTATTTTTAAATATTAGGTGGACATTTCATAACATATGTTATTTAGATATATCTAATGCTAAAACTATGTATAACAATGGTACCATTGATGTATATAAATCTACCACAATTATGAATCTAAATTATATAATTGTGTGCTTTGGAAAATTTGAATTTTTTTTAAGTAATGATAACATGCTTCCAAAGAATGTCCCCACTATATATGGATAAATTTTAAACCTAAACTAAGTTCAAATGTGGAGAACAGGTTTCCAAAACATGACCCCACTATAATCTAGAGATGTTAGATACTGAATAAGCATGGAGAACATGTTTCTAAAGCATGCCCCTACTGAATATGGGTGTGTTGAATACTAAAAAAGTGTGAATAACATGATTCCAAAGCATGCCCCCACTGAATCTAAAAATTGTTCCAAATGTGAAGAATTATAGATAACATGCTTACAAAACATGCCCCCACTAAATCTAAATAATTGTGCCAAATGTAGAGAATATGCCTCTATGAAATTACCCCAATAATATTCCCTCCCCCCTTTGGGGTGACATATGAATATAAATTGGTAGTTACCTCACCTCAAAATTATAATATAATTATATAATCTATGAATGGAACCATATAACATATAGAATAACATGTCTAGGTAAATGTAGCATTGAATTACATAGAAAAATGTGATCACATAAAGGCGTAAGATGCATGATAGTAATAGTAAAATCTCAATAATAAAATAATCACACACACAAGATCACTCAAAATCAAGTTAACATATAATGGTCCTTGTAAACTGTAAATAAGGGGCATGTTCAAATGCTAGATAATCAAAGGGACATGACTTAGTAAAATGTCCAAAAAATAAATAATGATATATTTAAATGTCAAATAAAGAACACATATTAATGAGGGATGTAAATAAATAAGAATATTCAAATGCGATAACAAGTAAGACAATATCAAGGCAAGGCACTCAATGAAGTTCATAAAAGAAGCATAAACATATCATATTAGTTCATGGATCAAATGTTTTAGCTAAAAATGTCAAGTACATAGCATATAAAGTACATTTTAAAATATATAACCATTGATAAAAAAATTTTAAGTACATATAAGCTCAAAAAAAGATAATGTAAAGACC